>SDVV010024899.1:0-12513 GCA_016164225.1 Gammarus roeselii
CAGCGCTGTTGACAGTCATGCAGCGCTGTTGACAGTCATGCAGCGCTGTTGACAGTCATGCAGCGCTGTTGACAGTCAGGCAGCGCTGTTGACAGTCAGGCAGCGCTGTTGACAGTCATGCAGCGCTGTTGACAGTCAGGCAGCGCTGTTGACAGGCTCACAGATCAGTACTGATGCGAACATTTTCTTTATTCTCTGAACATTGCGCGCTGATGGTGACCAAACAAAGCCGGGACCCTGACTGGGAGCAAATTTGATACAGATTGCCAGACATGTTTGCTTGTGCATCCATTTACCTGAATATCAAACATGATAATTGGGTAATAACCGAAATTCTGCTCGAATCGGCCGAGAGAACAAGATTATTTCGATAGAAATTATTCCAGTATTTTTTTCTGACGTACGGTAACGATTATTACCAATATGTTAATGTTTATGTACACGAAACCCCATGAATGCAATCATCAAAAATGTACGTTTATGACCACTTCAAGCATTGTGCGTTTGTATATTGTATTCATGAGAGGAGTTATCCAAAAAGTACTCATCCGTGCCTGATTTTTCAGTCGTTGTTATGATCGTTGTACCCCGTTTGTCATATTCTAATGATCGCTGACTTATAGTCATTAATTTTTTGACGTATGGTCTTCTTTTTGTAGGCAGCTGCCTACCAAATTTTCCCTCCTTCTGTCCTGTTGCGTCTGAATCCACGTCTCTGCCGTTGAGCTACTGAGTGATGACAGACGCAAAATTAAACTTGTTATTTGTTTGCCATGTTGCCAATTCAGAAGTTACCGATAATGTTAATAATGATTATTCGTATTGTTTATCGGTGATCAACTATTTTTCCATGAAAATCGTTTTAACTAAGAAAACAATGTGCATTTTTTTCGACCCTAATAAATTCGTACGCTTGATAATTAATATTATTTTTCTAACTCGCAAAATTCAAAGCACACATTCAATATCCACAACATCGTTTCTTATTGTGCCGACAGAACGTTATCAAGCGTGCAATCGCATTGAATGCAAACTTCGTGAGCTAATCCTGAAGTGTCTTGCTGAATGCAAACTCCTTTCCTACCAGCATTGCACATCATTGTGTCCAAGATCAAAAATAAGTAAAATGGTCCGCAATGCACACTTCCAAATCCAGAAATTTTCCGGTATTCCTAACCCCTGTCAAGGATTTCCGTATCATTCGTCTTAGTATAACAGCGGTATCCACTATACCCTCAGATTGAATTGGTAGCTCTTATTCCTTCACTTAGATTGCTCTGTTGACCTAATATTATTAGGGTTATGTGTGCGGAGTCAGGTAGCCTCGCAATGCCATGGAAGTCATCAGTAAATGAACAATGAATCACTAGAAATCAATTGAGAGGAGATGCTAACGCGTTACTCCTTCTCCACCGAGCTGGCACTATAGAAAACAAATTGAGGCAACTGTGTTCGTGAACACTGACATCATAACACTGAATTAGTCTACGTCCTTTGCAGAAGAAAAATATTCATAAAACTGCGGTAAAAAATGCTTCTAGAGCCTTGTTTATTGGATAATACTGCAAAAGTGACGCCCATTAGAGCGGTGATCCCCGAGGAAAGTCAATATTTCTACCACAGCAGCACCGGACTGCGTGTTCCGGATTGATCGGCTTGAGAGCCGCTGACTGCGACCAAACTCAAGCAATTGAGCCCTGAAGCGGTCCTCAGGCACAGTTAGGCTCTTGACGAGTCTCGTTGTGGAAGAGCTTGAGCAGGAACAACATCCGACGACGGTTACTGTTGTCAGCGGCCCCTGACATGACTAAAGAAACGTGGGGAAGGTCCGCATGATGAAGGTTCGGAGAGGAAAACAGTTGTAGTAAAAAGTGACTGCTCCGTGAGGTTTCGATGAGAAGGGCAAAGGTTAATGAAATTCACTATACACAAATATTTATCTAAACATTGTCATTTTTCCAATGATCACGGAATGAGTAAACATGGACTATTGTAGGTTTATTTTAACAACAAGGATCAACATCAAAATAGAAATACAAACACTTCAGAAACTTCGTAACAATAAAGGCGTTGCCCAATCTATTCTCCCTTACCACGCTCCAATACCAGTGCGTAGGCCAATCTCAGCCTTTGTTAGGAACCCCGCTCAACATGTCCCTTCTTCCGCAGCAGCCCATAACTCTCACATTAACGTCATGCCAATTACTGCAGCAGAAGAACGTCCCTCCAAACCCTCGCCCGTTCCTCGAACGCTCGTTTCCATAAAGCCAGAGAGCGCACTGTATTCAAGAGCCACTTCGAGAACTGTTCCCAACAAGTTCAAGAAGAATTGTAAGTTTGCGTAAAAAAGTTTCACTTCAGAGCTACTCGCCGTCCATCTCCATAAAGACAATTGGAGGCGCTTAAGGCAAGACGGATCTGATCGTGTGAACGCTGACCCCTCTGAATCAGGCCAATCTTGAGCCACAGTCTTGCCTGGTATTGACGGCACTGATATGATTTGCAAGATCGCATATAATGTAATTGGGGTGAAGAGTGAGTTTCTTTTCAAAATGCCCTTTATGTTTAAGAACTCTGAATGAATAGTTTAAACTCTTTAATGAAATATATTCATTGAATTTTAGTACTACAGACCAGAGATATTTTCGTCTAACTGCATGCTTATGTTACATGACCCTTTCCACGCTAGGTGCATAAGATATGACATGATCTGCGAGTCTATGCGATCATTATTGGGTGGCATTAGGAAGAAACAAGAAACCAATTCGTCCACTGATAAATGCACCTCCATCAAGTTGATTCCCAATCTCAGAACAGTTGAGTACACCTATGTTGCAAGCCCATCACGTTGACACAAGTGTACTCCGTCGAAATCAACTCCTACCATTATTACAAGCAAAAATGTTGTCATAAGATCGAGCCAATCGCAAATTTATGCAATGAATTATAAGGTTTTATTAGAAGAGAAGGCACATTGGTTTCCGATTTTGATATGTAGTATACTTAGAGATACACTTCTTTGAAGTCACTCTTAGTAATAAGAGGACGAGTAATCCGTCAAAAAATATTCTGTTTATTATGTAGATATGGGCAACATAATGCTAGTTAAAAACTGAGAATTATTGGACCAACCTTCCTCGAAATATCACATCATGAATTGAGAGGTTTGTGGGGTCAAAAACTGTTTCTATCGAGATCATGTTTAACAAAACAGTTTATGATTAGAGACTTGTTCTCTACGAAAATTACATTCAACATAAATCACAGGCTCTTCACGAACTGGTCCTTTTTCTCACAGAAAAAAAAGTATGTATGTTGACTGAAGAGGTTCATCTCATTCAATGTTCGCTCCACAAGGGCGCGCTCTTGGTTGTCCAAGAGTTTGAGAATTATTGCCGAAATATTTATGAAAGGTGTTCCTTGGCATTGAAGATTGTTAAATTCTTCAAGGCCGTCGTGTGCAAATCTGCAACTGTACCAACTTCTAATTAAATTGAACCGCCATCACATCTTTAAAGAGAAGCCCTTGATAAAAATCTTTCCTATTCATTGTGGAGATATAAGGAAAATAACAACTTCCGTAAACGAGAAGAACAGTGTTTTTACCCTAAAAAAATAATTGGTCCTTCTCCCGCTTGAGAATAGTATTGGTTCTTTCACTCACATCTCGAACTAACATTTATTACATTCATTTTTTATGTAAAAGTTATTAAACGCAGATTTCTATTTTGTGTTATTAATACTGTGCAAATGCAGTCCATGTACATTGATTATAGCAATTCGTAAAAGTTCTCGACTTACTCATTTATCATTGCATTCGTATGTCAATGAAATATTTAGCAGAGAAGCAATGTCGACACTGGTCTTGTCGTATTCGAACACGCTGGACACAGACGCAACCTGAATCGCACATGATGGCTATTGTTGGCCGCACAAAAATCCGTCACCTAACTACGGTATGTTGGCGTCTACCGATGGGAGACTCCGGGGCAAAACAACATCAGCATCAACAAGTGCTTGACGGTGTTGGGTAGGAAGGCATTGTTTCTCAAATTTTTGACATCGGTTGTGAAAATCTTTATTGACAGTATTCATGACATATGTTACATGGTGTACTCAACCTGGACTGTCCCTCCTCTTCAGGAGATGAGGTCCTCACCACTGGTGGCGACCGTCAAGAAGAACCGTGAACGTCATAGTCGAGTGCATGACGGCAAGGAAAGACCTCGACAAGGCGATGTTTGTGCTGCACATCGTCCCAATGCCAGTGATTGTAGTGGACGTGGTAGGATAATATTGAAGATGCAACCCTCTCACAGCACATCGTCATGGCGTTTCGGTAGAACATAGGTAAACAATCTACGTACAGTTTCTGTAGAACATAGGTAAACAATCTACGTACAGTTTCTGTAGAACATAGGTAAACAATCGACGTACAGTTTCTGTAGAACATAGGTAAACAATCGACGTACAGTTTATGTAGAACATAGGTTAACAATCGACCTACAGCTTCTGTAGAACATAGGTGAACAATCGACGTACAGTTTCTGAAGAACGTAGGTAAACAATCAACGTACAGTTTCTGTAGAATATAGGTAAACAATCGACGTACAGTTACTGTAGATTATAGGTGAACAATCGACGTACAGTTTCTGTAGAACATAGGTAAACAATCGACGTACAGTTTATGTAGAACATGGTGAACAATCGACGTACAGTTTCTGTAGAACATAGGTGAACAATCGACGTACAGTTTCTGTAGAACATAGGTAAACAATCGACGTACAGTTTCTGTAGAACATAGGTTAGCAATCGACGTACAGTTTCTGTAGAACATAAGTGAACAATCGACGTACAACTGAAACATAGAAGGAAATAAAAATTGACCGTTCTCTTTCAGATTAGTTTGTTATACTGAAAGCACGTTAGGTTGCCGAATAGCTTTGCCGATTCTAAAATCTTTAAATGACACTATATGATTAAATCTCTATTTATTGGCGATATTTTGGGTGATGCACTTGGAAAAGTTTCATAAAATATATTTCATATAATACAGTTTTGTGTTTTAAAAAGGCATTAGAACGCTTATACCAATTTGTAAGGAATTTTTGTTGCTATCGATTGAAAGTTTATATTAACAGGATGTATTTCGAACCATACATACTGAAGAATGAACAATGTTGGCGAAGTAATTTTCTCAGTTTCATTCGGAATTAAATGAGAAATTATCGATCAAACAGAGATCTCGTTTACGTCATCTTTATTTTATAAACAACGGTTTCCCTGCAGCAATACGAACGGCCTTCGGAAGAATTAATGCTAACAGAAAAGTTACCTCACCTCGCAGTAATCGACTCGTCATCGTTGAATTCAAGGAACTTGATAGACAGCACATACAATATCGAATCTGATCGGCAAAACGTTCCGTTCGGATGAACTCCAGATTTCTGTGGCACATATTCAAAAACAAATTGAATATGCGCCACATAAATATCTGCGGGGTTCACTAATATTGATTGATTAAGCACAGTTTCTCTTAATTGAATTTGTTAACAAAAAAAACTACACATTTTTGAGCGTGAAATATTCACAAGTTCTACACGCACAGCGCAACTGAGTGGCACGGAATTATGCACGATCGTGAAGTTGGGTCTTATAATGATGCCGACACATGCTCCATACATTCTCAAGACCTGCTATTAGTCATCTGTTCAATCGTCACGAGCTGTGGTTTCAACATGGTGGACCATCTTGCCACAAAATCACTTAAGCCATGGAGGCATTGCGTGAAATGTTTGGCAAGAACATCATCTCTTGTCGATCTGCACTCGCCTGGACACTATGAACACCAGACCTGACTGCTCCTATGTCTATGGATATCTAAAAGGAAGAGTCCACATCGATAATCCGGAGCCTTTTCATGATTTGAAGGTGTTCAGAAGACGAGAGATTGGTATTATTAATCTTGTATTGCTACCTACGTGCTGCTGTTGAAGGGTGACCCTAAAGGATGGCATCTACCACACTTAGTTCATCTCGAACTTCTAATGACTTACCTGTTGGTGTCAATTGAGTAAATGTACAATATATTTACAGCGTTTTAGGGATATTTAAAAACTAAGAACACATTCAGGAAAAACCCTGTGCATTATTTATTTTCTGTCGAATCGGTCTGTTCTATGCTACATACTATTAAGAAACATATTATTGAGCTACATTTTTCATATTATTCACCTACAGTTATTTTGCTGGTGGTAGTTGTATTAATTGAAATCGAGATAGGTTTTTGTTGTGAATGCATTCATCTGTTCCAAGAACTGTGACGTCATAATCTGGTTGGAACATGTCAATATTTAACAACATTTACTCCGTCAATGTTTATGATATGGACCTTCCTTTAAAATACCTGCCCTTGGACAGCTTAGATGTCAACGAATAGCACTTGATTACTTCTTTTTAATTAGACAGACAGCCTTCCATGCTCGCCAGCAGATTTCGTCAGACCGCCCCAAAGGGGTCGATGGTACCACTGACATGCACTAACTTTGAAAGCAACCATCCACTAAGCATTATGTATAGGACATCAACGGATTTTGAATATTTATTCCAATCAGGCTTATTTTCACTGTCAGTGATACTTTAACTGAAGTGTCGTTTCATGAGCAATATTTCTTTGAACTGTTAACTCTGCTCATGTTGTTGATGTTGGTGTTGGCTTAGCACACCAACACTTAGTGTGGAGACATTACAGGGCCGTGTTCTCGGGAAACTTGATCGATGGTTGTTTTGGGGAAAATGGACGCATGTTGATTTATCATGTCAGTAATGGAAAACATTTTTCACTACACACACTTTAGGTATTTTTTATATTCTGGAGCTAGGAATCTTAGAAGCATCCGCGCATTTGCGCAATTCAATTGATGCCGACTGTTTCCCTCAAGGCAGTTCCACATCCAAGTTGTCTGCTGCAGCCTGAAGCTGAATCGCGAGGGGATTGTATTGTGCCTTGTTCTGCTGTCATTCCTGGAAATTATTGCGTGATCGACCTCTTTTGATATAGTGGGAAGGGCGGGAAGACTAAGTTTATTGCCTGCCACACCTTCTTTTATACTGGAATGATGTGGTTTGGAGGTCATTTGAGCTTTTCTTTGCTAGAGGCGATCTAATCTTAGCCTATCATAAATACATCTTCAATGACAATGCTTCGGGTGGGATATAAATGATTTTCTGCAGTGTTTTCAAGGTTGACTTTGCTAGGAAATAAATTTATTCCGATTGTTTTATTTAATATTACCGTTTTAATTAGCGTTTCAACCGTGGTTTGCCTTTGGTTACGCCAATTTCATCAAGGGTATGGCATTTACAAACAACCTGTTAAATTAAGAAGTTTTCGAGAAGTATGAATGAACATTTTAATATGACGCTTGCTATGATGCACGTTATTTTTCTTGATCCCCAGCCTGTCTGTAGGCGGTCAGGAGATCACCTCAGAAGTGATACACAGGAGTGGTGTTACGGAAGCTGGTGATCGTTTGATGGCCCGCGCGACAGCGAACGACGTGGCGGGCTCTGGGAGGTGTCAAGACCAATGCTGAGCAAGATCATGCAGGCCGTGGCCAGGCTGGACGTCGCATGTGATTACTTCATCTTATAGTAGACCGGTTATGCACTCTGCAGAATGACTGGATGACGCATGTGATCAATGTACTTTATGTGATGAAAACAGGATGTGGCAAGTTATGATCAGGCTGGAGGACAGGGTTTGACATGTTGTATAAAAGACAGCTAGGCTAAACATCACTAGTGATCTCTCCATCTGATGGGAGACAGTGCATGGTAGCTACAGCTAGGCTGCATGTTGCAAGTGAGTACAAGCGATTGACGACATGGTATGGTTAGTTACCGCAAGGCTGCGGACGTCGCTTGTGTGTACGTCACCTTGTAAAAGCAAAGGCTTGGCATTCTGTTGTCTGGGTGGACGTTGCTTGTGTGTACTTCTTGTGATGAAAGATTGGGTTGTGTAAGCTTTAAACTGACTGGACATCGCCAATGAGTATTTCAAAGCTAAGAACATATTAATAATAATAACAATAATAAAAATAATGATAATAATATTATTATTATTAATAATAATAATACAGATACAGACAGACACTAGGCCGCATCCCCCAGAAAGGGGGGTGGCCGACGGCAAGGCGCACCTCACACCCTCACACGCTCACACTCACACAACTTAGCCCTTTTGTGCTAAAGGGTCCGGCCGGTAGCCCCTCAACTTACACTAATAATAACAATAATAATAATAATAACAATATTAATAACACTGAAGACTCAATTTACAATCATCATGGGCCTAGTAATACAATTGAGACATTTACCTTAATCTATGGTTTTGATGACGTAACAGCATCATCTATGGTTATGATAATGCTGTAACAAAATTACAGCACACAATAACCAATAAAAATTAAGACTTTAAACTATACCCACATATGTGTACAACAATTCTCTTAATGGCACTAACAATGGCTAAGAAGCGAGTGCATCACCAGAGCAGGATTCAAGAGGAAGAGGAAAGAACTCATTACTCCAGTCATAAGGCTGTGGGCCGTTTCACGGAACAGTACGTTGATGGGACCCGACTGGTTATCAGCAATAACCCTGGTCACTGACGTCGGGTGTGGGTGTCATTCTAAGTCACAGTTCAGTTTGTTAAGGAATAGATACTCTGCTTCATCAGAAGACTACTGAGAATATCACCAACGATCAGTTGGATAAAAAAAATCGTTAAGGTCAATTTGTTAGAGCTTGTTTTGTGACGGAAATTAGGTTTTATTAAGGGGACGGTCGCATTGGGAGGGCAGGATCATAAGAATCCCCCCTCTTTGGGGGATGAGGAGAGCACTCGTGTTTGCTTTTAGATTCAGCCGAGACGTTGGTGCTTGGGGGCCTAAAGACGTCCGAGCGCACTCATTGAGCTCCTGAGTAAACGGACTAATTGGTAAGCAAACAGACAGCTTGACGGAGACTGGCAATCTGCTGAAGATCAGCTCTGAATGAAACTATCACAGCCGGAGTGTGTGATGAAGAACGGCACTCAGATCTTGACCAGCTCTTGCTGATTATATTGAGCAAACAGGCTCTACTTGATGGAGATTGACACGCTGCTGATGACCAGTTCTTGATGAAACTATTGCGTAGGCTGACTCTACTTGATGCGGACTAGCACTCTGCTGATGACCAGCACCTGATAAAATCATCGAACAAACTTATTCTGTTTGACGTTGACTGACATTGCAGATGACCAGTTCTTGATTAAACTATTGAGTGAACTAATTCTGTTTGATGGAGAGACACTGACACTCTGATGATACAAGACCATTCTGTCATTTCGTGATAACTATTGGATATATGTCAATGAGTGAAAAAGTGGCACATTGTATTTCCAAACGATATTGCTTGCGCATAAACTGCTGTACTACACACATCCAAACCATCAAATAGTTTCTGGATCCCTAAGGATACTCGTCTTCAACTACCATAGGATATGCTTAACTAGATGAATGTGCAGGGCCCAAAGCCGGTTGGGCTCAGTTTGACAGAGAAACGTTCACACAAATGATTACCATGATTTCGTGCACGTTGCAATTTATTAAATTATAACAGATAGCTAATAAAATTCGTGGTTCCCAATTGTATTATTTATGTTTTCAAGTGCAATAGGCTTTCGTGTTTAATAAGAGAAGGTTTCGATGCCTAATTGGAGACAGAAGGGCCGATGATAATCTTTGGTTTAGAAAGAATCGTTATCAGGAATTATTACTTGTAGACACAATATTTTTCTCATAGCTGATTCTAAAGAAGTGGGTATCTATCTAAAGCTAGCGACGCTGTTAATAAACGTATCCATAATATTGCATATTAATTCTTTGAGAGAAGGAAGATACTAAAATGAGCCTTGGGAAGCAATATTCCAAATTAGAGTCTCCCAATAGTAGCTATGTTGCATACAAAGACGACTTTAGTGAAGGATTATAGATAGGGATATAATGAGTTAGTTTTGGCGGGGAGGGGGTCTTAGGCTGAGTCACTGATAAGGGGGGCGGGCGGACGGTGTGGGACAAACGGAAGGACGCGCACAGATTCCGGCATGTTCATAGGTTATATAGAAATAGTATGTTTACGTATAAATATTTAAAGCTTAATTTTAGTGCAATTTCAATTGCAGTGTTTTTATTGCAGATTCATTGTAGGATATGACAGGTTTCATTGCAATTCATTGATTGGGATTTGAATAAAATAGGATAATAAAAACATATTCACATATAACATAATTTTATTGACAAAAGATTACATTTAACACATGTTTTTACATCTAAATATTCATCTTAGCACGATTCCACCATCTTTTACATTAATTCTGATCCCTCGACTGCGTCTTTTTATATCTTTTATCATTCCTTATCATTGATTCCGACCGCCGTAACAGTGAATCCGCCCAACCCCTCACCCCGTCAAAATTAGCTCTATTTATTCATTTTTCTAATCCTCCACTTAAATCTCTTCTGTGTACATTATAGCACCCATTACCAATTCAAAATTCATCTAGGACGGAGAGACATAAAGCACATACATTTTTCTCAGAGTTTCATCGGAAACTTGCTCAAGGCAAATAATTGGAAGACAAGAATAATTGACCGATACAGGCAGATGTACGCACTCCACAACATACACTTAGGGCCAGGAATGAGGCCCAAGATCAAAGATGGCATGGGCTTTCTCCCCTCCCGCGACCAACCCGTTTCTCAACGAGGTGGCCATGTGGGAAAGCGCATTAGAGCCGCTTCAAAACTCATCCATTCACAATCATTCTACACTCACGCCCATCCATTAAACACTCTTTCGCTACCTCCATACTGATGTCTTGCCACCCTATTGCCAGCTTCACGCTATTAGCCCCACTCAAACATCAGCCATCCGCAACAACGTCATCAGCAACAACTTTTTTTAGGTATACAGATCTTTAGTCAATCGAACAATCCAAACTGTCAAAGTCCCCTAGATGAGCCCTACCCCGTACAGATGACCGACCTCACCTAGCAAGCCAATACGTGGCGAGGTGCTGCATTATGTTCTTCTTGCTCTTACACAGCGGAACAACGACAATATTGGGAACACAATTCAACGTTCCGACAAAAAACACTGATTGAGTAGCCTCCGCCACCAATCGACTACCTTTACTCCACCTCTCATCATGCTGTCCAAATATGGGGCTTTCCTTGCTCTCATCACCCACCGCCTTTTGCACCTCTTTCTCAGTACTTTTGCAGCAATAATTCCTTTCTAAGCCAACATCCGTGCACCACGACCTATAGGAACAACGTAAACCTCTCTTACATCCTCTACTTTCAACAACTCCTCAAAATACTCAGCCTACCTCTTCTCTACATCACCACTCTCCATGAACAACCGGACACCAATCCTTTGATTGAAATAAAACGAGTATATCCCGGATACTAATTTCAACAATGTGTTAAGACAAATAAACATTTAAATATATTTCATATTTCAAATCCGTTCTCATATATGATTTGAACGATGATGAAGGAGAAAGGGTGTTTATGAGTTTTATATAATTCAAACACTCTAAGGAACCGAATTCATGTGACGTTCAAAACTTTGAATTATTAAAGTAGACAAAAAATAAAATTCCAGCTTAGAAATAGGGCACCTTCTTCGGAACGCAGATCTGAAGCCTTCGTATGAAGCTAGCATCTGCAGGTGGAATATTTTTCTCGCTTATTTCTATCGTGTCTTTGCTTAGATGTTTCACCAGATATTCAATCGTCTTTGTTCACGTTCGTTGAAAATGGACTCCATCTCACCCCAAAACCAATTTTTAAGCGGCCTGCAGTCGTGCAACGAGTGGGCGGAGGCTGGTCCGTTCGGCGACTAGCTACTCGCTCTCGAAAATTGTCAAAATAATGTGACACAGTCGTCAGAATGCTACCGATAGTGTGGGTTGAAGTCGACGTGGCAGTTAATTCCGATAAGTACCTCTATCCCATATGAAAAAATGTGGCTGGCTGTTGGTCGGAAGAATTCACTACTAACAGGAGGGTACTCCTACCCACTGCTCCAACGAGTGTCTCGCATTTTGATCCGACATATTCCGAAGCAAGTAAGCAGCCGCTGAACGAACCTGCTCTGGCTCGTTCATAGACTCTCTCTTTTCAACGTCTTACTGTTTGCGGCACGTGCCATGAGAGGTCTGTGGCTACTGTCTATTGTGTCAGGTTGAACTGGAATTCCCCTTATATAGGAGAGAGGGGTGTACAACAATGGACGTTCATAAAGAACTTTCACTCTTGGTTAGGCTTGATCTTCTCGAAGAGCCAGTCGAAATGAAAAGGAGAACTGTGAGGCGTAGCTGGCATCTGCTGAAGTCTGATAGAGAGTGCTCACAGTCTCCCTGTGAGTGACAAGATGAACTTTAAACGAATTACCTGCTAA
>SDVV010024900.1:0-12513 GCA_016164225.1 Gammarus roeselii
CCGATTTTAGTTTATAAACAGACACAGAACGACGACAAAGAGTCGACGTAAGATGAGTGCTACATGTTCCCATACGGTACGTAAATCAGCCTTGTGGACGTAATTTGTTCAGTAGCATCCGCTATCTAATAACAAGCTCAGAAACCCGTTTTGTTGATGTGCAACGTCAGCCACCATTTTAGCAGCGTTCGTGCGCATCCGCCTATTAATAGCATCCCCCATATTCGTTATGTGTCCTCAATCAGTTCAGAAATTCAAACCTAAATATTCACATCTGTTACATAATAGAGTACCATCACATCAAATTTCTTAACGATACACTAACGTGAAACCACAATTTTCCAGTCACGTATATAGCATCCGGGCAACAGTAGCGTACCTGCAGATTCCTTTCAAAATTTAGCTCACTCATGTGAGTTTTCGAATAATGGGGCACCCAAAATTCCGTTTTCAGCAGCCTGGATCCATTATCTCACAAGTATCGCCTAACTTCTCTTCAAGGCTTCACACTTTACGAGACGCCGCTTCCTGTGCTTGCCCGTCCTTCACGCCTGATTTATGGATGTTCCTCTCTGAACTCCGCAGCCGTGGGAGGGCGGTTGTTCTCGGTGCTGTGGATGGAGCCTCAAAAAGGGTGAAAGGTTGGGCAAAATCTGGCATGATTGGGCGGTGATTTAAGGCGTTGCAAAGAAGGTGATAATGCGATCCCTAGCTTTGGCGTCGAAATTAATTTAATCTTGAACCATTTACGTAAAGGTCGGTGAGATCTTGGCGACTTTGCGTTGGGATCCGCGCTATCTTGGAAACATTGCAATGGGATCGGTGCGATCTTGGAATTTTTGTTTTGAGATCCGCGTGATCTGAAATGTACTTGTTCAAGCACCTAAAATATAATGGTTCAAGCACCATAAATATAACGGTTCCAGCACCTAAAATACAATGGTTCAAGCACCTAAAATATAATGGTCCAATCACCTAAAATAAAGTGGTTCTTGAATCAAAGGTGGTTTGAGACTAGCACCGAATTTGAAATTTATATCCTGTTGCGGAAAGTTGAGTAGGTCTAAAATTGGTCAAGTCCTTCATACGTCAACCTCAAGATACATCCAAGCTATACAAATTGATGCTTGTAGATGGCGAAAACTGTAGTGGGTAAATCTATTTTATTCAAATCAATTTTTTTGGAGAAGCGAGAATCCTGCAAGCAATAAAAATAGACATCAAAATACAAGATGAACCTACAGCAGTGACCTTGACACCTAGACGTCTGACCAAGCCCCTCACTCACTGTGAAGGATGGATAAGTGGGTCACTGCTGCAGGTTCCGAGAACGATTGCTTCTGATGGCTCGTTCAGAGTAAGCATGAGGAAATGATCAGCTTCTGATTGCTCGTTCAGAGAAAGCATGAGGAAATGATCAGCTTCTGATGGCACGTTCAGAAAAAAGTATGAAGAAATGATCAGCTTCTGATGGCACGTTCAGAGAAAAGCATGAGGAAATGATCAGCGTCTGATGGTTCATTCAGTAAAGGGCTCGAGGAAATGATCAATTTCTGATGGTTCGCTAAGTTAAGGGTATGAGGATGGTTCATTCAGAGGCGAGCATGAGGAATGATCAGCATCTGATGGTTCGTTCAAAGAAAATGGTGGGAAAATAATCAGCTTCTGATTGTTCATTCAGCAAAGGGCATGAGGAAATAATTAAATTCGGATGGTTCGTTAGAAGAAGATTATGAGCAAATGATCAGCTGCTAATTGTTCGTTCAGAAAAGAACACGAGGAAATTAACAGCTATGGTTTTTTTTGAGAATGAAATCTGCATTGTAGTATGCGTTTTAATGTTCACAATTTTTTCTGATTAGTCATCTCATTCTTCCACGATTCTATAAATAATCACGAACACTTTGAAAACCGTGCATATCAGGGGAGGCCAGCCGGGCAATTGAAAACATCGCATCGTCCGCCATAAAGGAGCGACCATTGGTCCCAGCATCGTATGTTTGTGCCCAACATGTAATTGAGATACAACTTTCGGTTGGAATAAAAATTAAACTTTCCGCCAGGCACTCGTTTATGTTTACCAGCAACTTTGACTATTTATATCGGCATCTCACAAGTTCCATAATTCACACACCGTTTGCTAGTGACATAGAAAATGCGACCTACGTATTTCATGAGTCACTCTATCGTTCACTCAAAATACAATTTTTTTTCACAATGCATACGAAAAACCAAATTGAACACTCTTCATTTGATCGTAGCAATCAATCAACATAGGCTTTCAATTGACGTTAGGCATGCTATTAAAACTTTTAAACTGAAAAAAAACAGAAAAGAATGAAGAATATGGATTTATAAAAAAAACTCACCTTATTAAACAGTCGAACTTCGGAAAAAACGTTGCATGTGCTTGTGCGACGACACAAAATATTTCATGTGGTGTATTTATTTTTCTGATTGCGTCTGAGCTTTTGAAGTCATTGCATTAAAAAAAGACATTAAAACCAATGAAATTGTGTACAAAAATCGAATGTAGTAGTCCTTACTAGCTACCATTGGCTATATTGCTTGCCATGGTTGCTACACTACATTATAAATCTTTGAATTTTGTGGAAGCTTACAACAGATAGTAGGACAGCCATACATACGAAAAGACATAATGACAGACATACATGATTTTAGAATCATGATCTCGAACCCTTTCAAATGAAACATGGCACTCATCATTCCGCTGTAAATGCAACAACGCTTTATAAAACAATGTCTCCTCGTTATGGCTGGGGGACATAATTGCTCGAGATGTGATGGGAGAAAATTTCATGAGAAAATAATTTGGGAAGCAAGATCCGGAATTTGCAAGGATTAGGAAAACAAGATTTGAGGAAACAACCATCGAGGCGAAACGTTAACTTTCCAAAGACAGGTTGCAAGGTTGAAAACCCGGTAGCTTTCTTTGAGGGACACTCTTGGCGAGTTTACAGTCCTGGAATGCTGGGAAATACACCTTTTAATTTTAAGAATTCGAATTTTTAAGTTTGAAATTTCTTGATGATGAAATTTACATTTGCAGGATTTGCAAACACGAATTTGAGTCCTAGTCCTTCAGAGGTGAAAATTCTTGTATGGATTGGGAGGTTTTATGATCTTGGAGTGTTTTCCAAAGATACCATTGTAGGTTACATGACCTCAGCTCTTTAAAAATACACAATCAGGGCATAAAATCCCTTCCACGAGACCCGAACATATTATTTCGCGAGTTATAGGTTATGTGATAATTAAGCGGGATTGGAAATCCGGAGCCTCCGCAAGGTAAAATAAATGAAGTGCTCTGGAGCACAAACTTTCAAGATCAAAACAGGAAAATTACGTGGTTTAGGGACTGAGATTTGGCAAAATAAAATCCTAATTTGGATGAAAAAAAAGTTTTTAGTGGACTACAAGGTTTTCATCCAATGTTTTTTTGAGATTAATGCATGTGGAAATATTTGAAAGTGTCTGTGCATGTTGCGTAACAGGATAAGGTTACTGAATTAATATTAATAATAATTTGTAGGAGATTATAAATGAAAGTGATACTTGACATCCAAGTATTTTCATTATAATGAATAAAACGCAAGCCAATTCATCGAATCAGCAAATTGAATAAGAACACAGTCGTTGATACACCAAACTAATTGCAAGTCAATCAGAATGTTGAAATTGTTTCCTGACGGTTGAATTGTTCAGAAAGACGTATCTCGAGCTCAAAGGGGTTTAATATAACCTCCAATAGTCATTCAGTTTCGAATTACGCTCTGATAATTTTTGAGGTATAGACCCACTAATAGATTTTCTAATGACATTTTTGAACCTGACGCAGCAGGAGAATCCTCTTCCCGCGCGGCCTCTCCTGTTTTGTAGCAAAGTTATCGCTTGACAGCCTGGCTCTGAGGGCTTTACGATGGGCCTGGAAGCGACCGGAAGGGGAGACGGTTTGGAAAAAGGCACTGAAGAGGGCAGCACATCAGCAGACGAGGGACCGTCTTTGGCGAGAGTTATGAGACAGCCCATCAACAAACGAGGAACCGTCTTCAGCGAGAGTTATGGGGCAACACAACTTCAGCGAGGTACTGTCATCGACGAGAGCGATAGGGGGAGACACATCACCATCGAGGGACCGTCTTTGGTAAGAGTGTACACATCAATAAACTAAATTTCTTAGTTAAATGTGAAAAGTCGATGTATCTAGGTCACATTACTTTTTCACTGTGGATTGAAGAGTGTGAATGATATTTCACAGTTTATCTTAACTCAACGATAAAAAACACGTAAATTATTTTAATACAAGTTGTCGCGATGTCACCTACTGTGGTTCAAAGATTATCACAGATAATGATTTTATAACCTAAAAGATAACTACGTATGTGGCGTCCAAACAATCTACAAATAGACGGTTCTAAACAAATGAAACATAACAATCTTAGGTGGTGAATAATTGAGCGATTTGCTAATAATTAGGAAGCCAGGGAGATATTTTATCGTTGAACTTTAAAAAACTTATTCAACCTTAGAGCTGTCGCTAATTTTATAAAAATTAAGAATACACCGATCAAGTAGGTACAAATATTATACACCGTAAGTTGCAAGAAACCTAAACAATATTGCTTACATAATTCTCTACTAGAGTAAGAGTGGCAGTGCTCAGTTAACTCTAGAGCAAACATACCAGCAATACTCCTCGATGACAGCATAATAAAGTAAATATATTTATTTCGTGTATTAAACGATTCTTCGTGGTTTCATTGACTCCACTTGTAGTATCAATAGCGAACTTTGCAGCGTACTAAAAGTACATCTGTTCAAGAAAGTAGCTTCCTTGGAAAAGTATAGTTCAGCAGCCGTTAAATTATCATTTTGTTCTGACAAGAGAATATGTGCTCGCAGGTGTGCATCCTCGTAAGGAAACCAGTCTAAGGATACAAAATTACATGCAATTAAATATACACTTGAGCAGAGATTGGGCAAAATAGTGTCTAGATACATTCTTCAAATGCTTTGTATAATTTATAAGAGAGTGTTGGACAAAATACTCTGTAATGTATCCAAATACTGTTTCATGACAAATACTGACTATTAATTACTTACAGATTCACGATATTTTTGCTGGCATTTACTGCGTTAGGATGCCAGTGTGTTGTTTTTCGAGACATGTATAACAGACATGAAGATTTTTCTAAACAGCTTTTTTTAAACAAGTCTACGAAAGTGGGAGCTATTCGCGCTATAAATACAAAATTTCAAACGGTACGCGTGAGAATCATTCAATGGAGTTTTCAATACAATTTAAAAACTTCATATATACAGATAATTCTAGCCGCTAGAATTTCCTGATGGTAACCGCTATTAAGATGAGTCAACATCGAACATTCATAGAAGAATCAACACCATCAAATCACTATATAGTCAGGTACCAGTTATTTTCGTTCAATATCTACACTAAATCGACTACGTCATCTTGGTGTCGTTTGAGCCACCGATCAAGGCTCCTCTGTCTACGGACATGAGACCGAGAACCACCAGAGACAAATTGGATGAGCTTCGAGGAACGGTCAACACTAGGAAGCGAAAGACTTCCTTTATTTAGAAGAAATGCATCACGGCCTTCTTTGAAAAATGTTGAACGCCCGGAGACCGATTTGTTGTTCGAGGACAATCTAGAAACGTGAACGGCTTCAAGGCGAGAGCTGCTGGCGTTGCGTTCAACCGAACTCGCCCTTTTTGCTGAAAATTGACTTCGTTGAAATGTTCGGTCAGGAGGCTTACAATCCAATTCTGGGATAGGTTTATCCGCTGTTGAAACGTCACATAAATGAACACTAGTTGTATCACCAAGTTGGACACTTGAAGATGTGGATTTGGGTAGTGTTTCACTAGTTTTTAATAAGGAACACTGTGTTTCTAAAGTTAGGCTCTGATTCTGCAGAGTAGAACCTTCAGCAGGCGACTCCACATTCAGCCGGGAAATATTGATATCAGAGCTGCCGGGAGATTTCTTATCACGTGGTTCCCTATCGATGGAGCATTTCTCTAGTCTGGTGGAGCTGTTGGGTGCTTGATGCATACTAGTATCATCACTACTGCAACTTAACCTTACACTACCGATCGTCCCTAAAACGGGATTGTCTAGCGAGCACCCTTCGGATTTTATCTCATGATGAGATGTAGAAGGGCTACAACCACCAGCGCCCATAAGCCTGTCCTCAGGGCTTTGTTGGGGATGAATATTAGCATATGGTCTTGCAACGCTCTGAATGGAACAAGGGTTATAACTGGAATGTTGATTAGTGCCACTGCCCGGACTTTCAGCTGAATACACTTGAGGCTCGCTAGACACACCACCATGTGATCTTGTGCGGTTCGATAAATTTGTAAGGAGAGTCTTAGACTCAGCAGCCGCTCCACAACGAGGGTGTTGTTTTGTTGAATTGCAGGGGGTTTGTGTTGTACGAAGCCCCCCATCGTTGGTCGAGTCAAAAACTAGGTTATTAGGATGTAAAGTTGCTGTGGGTATCCACGTTCTTTTACAATTACAATTTGTATGAGGATGTATTAATAACTGTTGATTTAGGCTAGAGCATCTTGAAGGAATGGAAGACGACATTCTTAATCTCTCGCATGCTTGAATATTATTACTTGTGGAAGAAGGATGCAACTGGTTGAGGGAACATTCTCCAGTCTTGCAGGCTTTGGGACAGATTATAGAAGAGTACAGGGCTGAGGAAACAATTGGAGAATTGGATTGTTTTGTGCTAACAGTTGCCAATCCATAACTATTGAGCTCTCTCTGTTCTCTCTGAGGTTCCTCGAAAGCGTTGTTGAAATGGTGACATGAAAATATCCCTACATCGGAAGGGCAGTTCAAATGATGATTTGAAGATGGTGCTCGACTTGTGTTGTTGAATAAATGCAGATCGGAGAATAACCTAGAACAAGTGAGAGAATTTTGCTGGCATCCTAATTGCAATGTTAATTCTGGAACAATAGGCGAGGGCTGATGAAGACACGTTGGGAGTAGGCATCCACTGGGGGACAAGACCAGATCCTGGTGGGACGGCTTGGGTAACTGCACGGACACTGAAAAGACAAAACGAAAAATAGTTACCAGGATGACGTTGCATTAACCCAGGAATTGAAAGACGTAAATCGGTATTAGCAATACATTTTCTATCAATTGACGAATTCTGTGGTCAATACTGTCAATTTCTTAAACAGAAATGGAAGAAAAAATTGCTACAGACCAATCGAATTGCATTTATGGGAGCTCAAGTTAGAGACACGATGATTGATAACCTTTTCTGAAATCTACAAGCTATGGTCTCATTATAAGTCGCTATTAACAGTGGCTGGGGAAGGAAAACACGTCATAAAGGATTAAATTGACTCAATCTCAGTATAGATCAATACTACGTCATCCTCATTGTTGCCCGCTAACTCTCACCTCCATTAGTGCTCCTCTGGCAGGCGGTGTTGTTAGGGGGAAACGAAGACCGGGGAGGAAGCAACAAGGACGAGGGTGGCGGCTGCAACTGCAGCTGTGGCTGCTGCTGCAGATGTTGTTGTTGCTGCCGCAGCAACTCTTGCTTCTGCAGGTATTGCGGCTGAAGGCTTTTTTGCTGCATGTGTAGCGGTTGCTGCAGACCCCTCTTTGATAACAAAGGAATGGAAAATGCAATATGTTATATAGTTGTTATAGAAGATATGATTGAAGCATTTCAATGTATTATTTTTTTGTGAACACATCATTATCTACAGTGATCATCACAAATTGCGTTGACATTCCCATTGTCTGTAGCATCCTGTTTTTATGTTTGGTGAAAGCAATAAAATAACTAATTTGTCCATATTATCAGATGGAAATTGAATGTTATAGCAGCACTTATAATAGATATTCATCTAATTTTATTAGTAAACAAGCCTTGTATAACGTGATAAATAAATTTAAGCCCACCTCGTAAATTCCTTATGAAACATTTATGAATCGTTGATGAACATCATCGCCGAATTATAGGGATATTGGGAGACTGATATCAAATTTATCAATGCCCATCAAAAAGCAAAGTGCATTTAATACAAAAAAGCCTTACATGGAAATGAGGAACACCCGCCCACTCATCCAACTTTAATTATAATTAAAAACAGTTTGATATTAGCACCTGAGCTGCTGAAAATTTTGTTATTACAAAATTGGTTACTGGTGTTAGCAAATGAAATTAACTTACCGACAGAGCCTGAACGATGCTTTGGAAGGAAGAGGGTCTTTTGCTGAGATTCCTTTCTAAACATTTCCTCTGTACGTCCGGTAACGGTGGAGGGCTTGAGCCAGCAACGTTAAGTGTAGCTTCACCAGAAACAATTTGGCGAAGAACGGTATTGCTGTCATTGAGCCACTGGAAGACAAACGAACGAGTATACCTCATAATGTCTTTTTTTGTAATGCCTGTGATTCTGACAACGGTGCTGTACAAACAATTAAATTATACAAAAGCATTTAATTACTTCTCACCTAAGTCATGAATACATATCAGTCTATCAAATCCTGGACACTGTTTCCACACTCACACTAAAATGTCTTATATTGACCTTGAAAACCCGTCTCCTATAGCATCAATGCATTCACATTATTAAGTAGGATTATTCGTCCCGTGGTTGATCTCGACACAAGTCAAAAGCCTCCACCCGGTCCATAGCCTGTTACTGATACTGAGAGCCCGACGTCTCATTTGCCATGTAAGAACAGGCTCTGAGAAGGGTAACGTCCAGTGAAACATTGATGGAGAAGGTCAATCTCGAGTCATTAGACAGAAATCTGTGACACATCCAGTCACGCCATAAGGCTGATCTCATCGGAAGCGACCTCACACAAAACAAAGCCCAGTGATCTCTAAAGGAATCACATGGAAATCTAGAAACCCATGCTGCAAAACAGATCTAAGAGTTGTCACAGAAAGAAATCGTTTACACACAACGCACCTTGAAAGGCTGATCGCTTATCATTACGATTGCGCATGCACAAAACCGCACCTTGTAGGGCTGATCTCCTTCGTTGGTGATCTCCCACACAAGGACTCCAAAACTCCAGATGTCGGTGCTGTGACGGTAAACGTTTTTCTCCAAGGTTTCGGGAGGCAACCATCTTATAGGTCGCCTTTTATGACGAACTGATCGTGAGAAAATTGTGAGAAGCTTTAGACGTCCTCGCTTCACCCGGAAATGTGTGAATCTCATTAATATAACATGGTACTGAAGTAATATGCACCTGGCTTCTATTATCTATTATACAACAAAAGCATCTGGCCCACGCCAGAGGTTTACCCTAGCGGAATTACCAATCATGTTATGATCGTGATAGGAATAAAAAAAATCTTAAGTCTACGGACTTTGAAAGAAACATTTCACTATCGCATGATGCTTTTTGATCTATTTGTAAATAAATAAACATAAATCCTAGTTTCACGAAATGCCGCGCTTAGTATTTTGAAGTTTTTAAAGTATACCTCATCTCAAAGATACACATTAATCAAGAACCTAGCTCATTCGAACAAATTATTTTGGGTACACGTTGAATTTGCATGCTCTAAGGTACAAATGAGTAAATTCCAATTCCCGCGACATCATAAAATAACTGAGAGACATGTATTTCGGAATTTTCTGTAGAAGTCACACTCATGTTCATAGTCCGTACATATCTCAATTTTTCTATCCAGAGAAGTGTTACTTTTTGCTGCTTTACAACATCACCGAAATACATAGCAGTAACGAATACAAAATGGGATCTACGCGCATATTCAGACATTCGACTTGAAGGACCACATGTATGTTCGGACTTCCTTTCAGTTACTCATAAATTCAAATCGCGTGTGATCCGTGTATATATCATAAACAATGTGTGGTATAATTCTGATTGGAACACAGCAAATTCATAATAAATAAATAAAAACAGGACCTGCAATACCGCTCCTGCGTTAAAATACAAAAAATCACGTCATCCCACCACCAATTAATCGTACATATGAAGATGGACAAATATAACATGCATAAGTAAATGTTAGTCTGATAAGTGCTCGCCAACAACTCCCAAAGTTTTACATTTAATTACACTACAGAAACATACTCGGGTATCAACAAAAAGAGCAACATCTACAAATGTCTAAGTATTGAATACCAATTGCAGTTGCTATATTGAAGAACAACTGCACAGAATAGCTCATTGTGGGAGAAAAATATGGTTAATTGAGGGAATTTGGCAATTTTACTCAGCAAACCACTTCGTTCAAATTCGCCGTTCTGAAACTCTGACTACGCGCCCAACATTGCGTGACAGGGTCAGTTTGATTTAATAAAAACAATGACTTGCATATATACATAAAGTACATCTAAACAAGTATCCAAATACAAGTGAGTTCAAAAACCGCATGGATTCTAGGATATACTGTATCCTAGAAAAACCGTCATCATGGGAAAATTATGTTAACGCATTTGATATCAAGTGACATGATAAGTTTGAATTCCTAATAGATATACCTTACATATTTACGTGAATAACATCTCAAAAAATATCCAACTACAAATGAATTCAAATACTGCGTGGTTTCCTGATACCCTGTATCACGCCAGCCAATAAACTTTCTGAAAAAGCCTCCCACCATATGACGAAGCGAGGGAGGTTCGAAGATGTAGGTTGTTCTGGCTTGTAGCCTCTCATGTTGTGAGGGTCCGGTATATCTTTGCACCCAAGTTCTACGGCTGCTTACATAATTTTCCGCATACGGAGGTCGATTTATAGTTATAATACTCTCCGACAGGAGAGTTGTAGAGTGGTAGTTTTTTTTCTGAAGTAAGATGCGTTGGTGGAATTTTCAACCTGAACTGGAAAATTCTAAATTTTGGGGGGCCTTGAGACTGAAAACGCATGTGCAACAGTCTGTATTTTTAAGTCGGTGTCACTTATGTTGCTGTTTATAAAATAGTTTATTACTAGCCAAAAAAGTAAGCACTTGGATGTTGATGAAAAATATAACGCTCTTGGATGTAGATACAAATGTTCACTTCACATCCCGGTTGCAGGACTATGAAATATGACGAACCAAAAAAAAAAAATGATAGTGAAAGTGTTCTGCAAAGCTCACCTTTAACGGTCTCCTTCCCTTTCAGTTCAACAGCTCGCTCCAGGTCCGCCACCTTTAGTTGAGTTTGTTGACCCTGGTCGGTGTTCACCAGGCAGTTTCGGCTGGAAACGTCGCAGTGAACAATACCGAGCTTCTCCAGACTCAGCAGACCACAAGCCGCGTCGCTTGCAAACTGCACCTGAGTCTGTAGGAAAACAGGGATCTCTTCAATGGGGTGGCCAGTAACGTGAACTTTTGCTGAATATAGATTCTCCTTACGTCTCGTGTATTACCGCTTAAGGGCTTTGTGGAGCCCATGTCCTGATTTACACCAATGGTCTAATATCATGGATGCCTGCCTCATCACGAAAAAAATATTTGAGCAGACATTTTCATACGAGATTTCTGTCCAAATTCCAAGCTGAAGCTCAATTTTCAGCAATATTTGACACGTCAACATCCTACATTTAGCCTCGCCTCAGACAAAATAACCAGTCTAAGTTGAAGGTAATCATCTTGCCTCGGGCTTGATCGACACTCTGCGAAGGTAATGCTGGAGGTCTTCATCCATGCACTGCATCACGCACGCCACCCGATCCCGGCACACCACCACGCCAACCAGGGCCACCAAGTACGGCCCGGCCGCCCGTCTGGTGGAGTTAGATAAAATACAAACTCGTAATCTTCAGCACCAATATTTTACTGGTGATTAAAATCCGATGTTTTTTGTGGTTAGATTGTTTCCACACGATGAATATATAGCTATATGAATCAAATTACGTGAGTTACATTTTCTTCATTTTGGGTTGGGGCCTTCTTGAGGGGATTCAAGGTACATTACTCGGATAACAATAGAAACAGTGGAGAATAATAACGACAATGTTTGATATACAACAGATGGGTTGTTACCAAGCAACAATCCCGAACGCTATTTATTGATTGTTGCCGTCATTGTAGAAATCTACCTACTTCACACCACGAGCTTAACTTCCATCCAGTGACATGCCACTTCCATCCAATAGCATGCCACTCCCACCCAATGACATGACACTTCCATCCAATAGCATGCCATTTCCACCCACTTACATCCAATAGCATGCCACTTCCACCCAATGACATGCCACTTCCATCCAATAGCATGCCACTTCCACCCAATGACATGCCACTTCCATCCAATAGCATGCCATTTCCACCCAATGACACGCCACTTCCATCCAATAGCATGCCGTTTCCACCCAATGACATGCCACTTCCATCCAATAGCATGCCACTTCCACCCAATAACATACCACTTCCATCCAATAGCATGCCATTTCCACCAAATGACACGCCACTTCCATCCAATAGCATGCCACTTCCACCCAATGAC
>SDVV010024901.1:0-12513 GCA_016164225.1 Gammarus roeselii
AGAGGAGGACTGTGCCTTGCTATAGTGTCGTGCCTAGCAGTGGGCAGAGGAGGACTGTGCCTTGCTATAGTGTCGTGCCTAGCAGTGGGCAGAGGAGGACTGTGCCTTGCTATAGTGTCGTGCCTAGCAGTGGGCAGAAGAGGACTGTGCCTTGCTATAGTGTCGTGCCTAGCAGTGGGCAGAGGAGGACTGTGCCTTGTTATAGGGTCGTGCCTAGCAGTGGGCAGAGTAGGACTGTGCCTTGCTATAGTGTCGTGCCTAACAGTGGGCAGAGGAGGACTGTGCCTTGCTATAGTGTCGTGCCTAGCAGTGGGCAGAGGAGGACTGTGCCTTGCTATAGTGTCGTGCCTAGCAGTAGGCAGAGGAGGACTGTGCCTTGCTATAGTGTCGTGCCTAGCAGTGGGCAGAGGAGGACTGTGCCTTGCTATAGTGTCGTGCCTAGCATTGGGCAGAGGAGGACTGTGCCTTGCTATAGTGTCGTGCCTAGCAGTGGGCAGAGGAGGACTGTGCCTTGCTATAGGGTCATGCTTAGCAGTGGGCAGAGGAGGACTGTGCCTTGCTATAGTGTCGTGCCTAGCAGTGGGCAGAGGAGGACTGTGCCTTGCTATAGGGTCGTGCCTAGCAGTAGGCAGAGGAGGACTGGGCCTTGCTATAGTGTCGTGCCTAGCAGTGGGCACAGTAGGACTGGGCCTTGCTAAAGTGTCGTGCCTAACAGTAGGCACAGGAGGATTGGGCCTTGCTATAGGGTCGTGCCTAACAGTAGGCACAGGAACGTAATGATGCTAATGAGACCAAGAAAAGGCTTTCCATTCCTCCCTGCCTGAGCGTTCAGGTAGGGTCCTCATTTATGCAATTTCATACATTAAAAAAAGAATTAGTCGTTAAAAGTTCTTTAGATCGTTTTGAGGGTTCTGGAGGTATTCCGGAAACGTACGCGGGAGGAATAACACGATTCTACTTTACGAATATGGACATCATAATCCGGATTTGAATAAAACCCGCAATAAATGTCTAACAAATGTTTTCCTCTAAAACGGTGATATTTCGATCTCCATCAAAGGTTGGTTGGATGGTGGCGATCATGAACGAACACACTATCACACTGGCCTTTTATAATAGTTTATAAAGGTCCTGCTTAAATACCTTCCCTGCTTCAAAAATCCAGAATGTGGCTCTTGTAATAAGAACGAGCTTCTAGGTGAAATACATTTTGGTTTGTTTTAGCATACACTGTCAAATGTGTCATCGCTTTGTTTAAAAAATAAAGTCCGTAGATGAAAGATCTGATTCAACATCTATTTAGACGAGGCAGTCTATATGTCCCACGTATATTTTAATGCATCTTGACCCTTAAACGATGCCTTCAGGACGGCCAGGGAGGCTGAGTATTTTTAAAAGATAATTCCATCTCCGTTGTTTTACGAAGAGAGGTCCAAGGAAGGTAAGGAGATGGGCCAGCGTCCTTCATCTTATTGGGGTCAGTAGCTGCGTTCGGACAATCGTCTTAGTGTCTTGACTAGCTGCTGTTGGAGTAGATTATTGCTTAGTAGTGTAGATACACAAGAAATACCGTGGGACAGAGCTTGCACCCACTGTTCGTGGGTGCACGCTAGGGAAAAATATGCGCATCGCTATTAAAAAATATGCACATGTTGAACCCCCCTCCCCCCTCCTCCGGTAAACTGCCACCTTGTGACTCGACACGTCGTGTACGCTGTAGAACGTTAGCTTCTGCAGCGTACTACTATCAGCTTCTACTATCAGGAAACATATAAGTAAGGATATTGTTTCGCCTTTATGAAGTAACGCCTGTGTGCATTCGGAGGACTGCAGGCGTCACCGCACCACAAGGCGATGCTAGTGCGGACTGCCTTGCCTCGGTCGACAGGACTGGTGGCAGTGCTGAAAGAGACGTCTCTCTAGCCGACAACATTGCAGAATTGCCCCCGTCTCGGACCGAACATGGTGGCGGGCTGTGCCTACTGATACGGTGACCGCGGTACGAGCACCGATACGAGCGGCATAGTCTGCTCCTCCCTTATTGGCATCTTCATTCTGCCCACCAACAGCCTCCACTTCAACTCATTTGGGTTCTTTTACTCTACCAGCCAGTGAAATAGATCCGGACAATTACGAAAACTTTTGTCATGGATGCAGAAGCGTTAATACCAGGATTTTTTTTTCATGCTCCAACTGCCTTAAATAATATAAATTTTCCGCCGTAAAAAGAAATGCCGAATACTGATATTACGGCGGTGCCCCGACGACCCCACCTTCAGAACCCGCAAGGGAGCAAGGTTTCATTGATTTTGAATCCAACATAAGTAAATGTAGCGCTACATCGTGGGTTTAAATAAAATCACCTAAGGCGTGACCATTCACGTGACAGACTCACTTGAGTCACTCTTGTGTGACTGCATTCGCGAACAAACTTCCCAACACGGGCCCGACTCATGACATCCAGCTTTTCGGGTTTGCGGCGTCCTAGCAATAACTTATCCGACGCGAACAGTCTTCGCTGACATGCCGTGTTCGTTTTCAAGTGAGGGATACGTGGACAAAGCGGGCTTGCCAGTGATGCCATCTTGGGACATGGCTGGTTAAGCCACCACTACTCATGCCAGAGAACAGCCCCTAAGAGGGGCTGTTCGGGTAGTTTCTTCAATCGAGTCATTAGCCTCATTCTGCCCTGAAACTTTACAGAAATTGCGCGATGTACATTCGCTCAGAACAACGGATATCTCACTCCAAGCAGCCTCCCAACGATGATCTTGCATCTCCGATTATCGCTACTGTGGACGATGTCATGACGGCCATGAAGTCTTGTCCACGTGGATCTGGTGCTGGTCCGGATGACCTCAGAGCCAGTCACCTTGCGTCACTATTGAAGAAACATGACGGTGGTGCCGGAGTCCGTCTTCCCGCAACCCTCACAGAATTTGTCAATTTGACACTTCAGGACGAAATCTCTTCTTTTGCTAGACAAGTGTTTACCGGGGCCTTACATTGCGCCCCGACTACGAAACACGCGGAATCTGAATTATTGCTGTCAGCAACACCCTCCGGCGATTGGCCACGAGTGTTGGTTCTGCTCCGCTTGCTAATCGTGTGGGCAATCAATTCCGTCTCGTTCAACCAGGATTTGCTATCAAGGGTGGTTTTGAGGCAGTTGCGCATGCCTCGCGACGGGCTACATCGCCAACGCCCCACTAGATCGCGTTGATCTAAAATTGGATTTGAAGGAGTCGTTCAACAGTATTCGGCGCGACGTTTTCTTGCAAACTGCCGTGAGCGCACTCTCAGTATGTATCGACTTCTATGGCAGGCATATTCGTAATCTACTTTTTTTTGGCGATGGAACAATCTTCTCTGCACCTGGTATCCAACAGGGGACCCCATGGGGCTCGCCCTTATGTGTCGGTAGCGCGAAATGCCGGCTTAGAGTGGAACCTTTGGTACTTGGATGACGCAACTCTAGGGGGTGGCCGAATATAGTTTCAATGAACTTTCGCGACCTGCGAGAAGTTCATAAAAACTGGCGAAAATGCGAGTTAATCCAAGTTAACGATACAGACATTGCCACTCGGGAGGTCACAGAGACTCTTTTCCGCGAGGTTATCCTTGACGTCAAAATCGCGTCTGCCGAACGTAGTACTGTTCTCGGCGCACCCATCTCAGTCCAACTATCCCAAAAGCGCTTAAAGGCAAAATTGACCACCTTAATTTGATGGCCTCTCGACTGAGCGTAATTGAGCACACCAAGCCTACACGCTGATAACCTAACTAGATTCGATGAATCAGTCCAAGAAACCGTCTCAACAATTACTACATTTAATTTAAGAATTTTCATGGAAACAAGCTACTCTCCCGGTCAGTTCTGGTGGTGTGGACATTTGCATTTTCCAGGAGATCGCCCTGCCCAGCTTCACTCATCTCTGCACATTGTCGGTCCCTTTGTCGAAGCTATTCTTGTCAAACGGTAACGTTTTGGCACAGACGAATGAACTTATGGAAGCAGCACTGGTATTGAAAGCTTTGTACGGTGAGGGAGTGATCGCACCAAATGGTGACTGTTGCGCTATCCAGAAGGGGTAACCTTGGGCTGTCTTTTACTCGAGGTACAAAATCCTGAAACTAAGACTCGTCTCCTGGCTGCTCTCTGTCGCAACAGCGGTTCTTAGCTAGAAATAATTCCTGCCACCCCCCTTGGTACTTTATGGCACCCTGACGTGCTTCGTATTGCTCTCGCTTTGAGAGTTGGTACATCTGTGTGGTATTCGCAGGTGTCCTGACTTGCTTCGTATTGCTCTTGCGTTCAGAGTTAGTGCACCTGTCTGGGATCGTCATCCCAGACATTTGTCTTATAATGACATTATTGAACGAGCACTACGTAAAGTTGGCCTTAGTGCGATCCGTGTGCCCTGCATCGATCAGGTCGACGGTAAGCGACCTGTCGGCGTTGCAGTCTTCATCTTCTCTAGAGGGAAAACCTTTGCTGGGACTGCAACTGCTTAGACCCCTTTGCGACGAGCCACCTGCCTACCTTTGGCGAGCACTCTGACCAGATGTCTCCCTATCTTTGGGGGCCTTAGGAAATGAACGTTGGGGGCCTTCGACACCCATTAAAAAGGAGAAGAAAAACATTTTTGTTTGCTTTCTTGTATAACGCTATAATTAAGGGATTTTTTTCATGCGTTAAGTATGCCATGAGTGCTATCAGCTTGTAAATTTCTGACGAACAACCTGTCTACAAGAGTGCCAACATCACTTGTAAAATTGTATCCGTTTTATGGAGAATAATTAAATATGTGTATCAATTACCGTGGACTTAAATAGTTGTTTTCCACCGATTACCCCAATACGTTTTTTACAATACGTACACGACCTGACTGAATGAGTTTCACGCAGTTTGCTATTTTAGTTTGACCGAATGCAGTATCTCATCCGAAGAATTCATGTAGTAAATGTTGTCTTCAGAACAGCACTGCCAAGGTGTGACATAGTCATGAGGCGATATCCATGTGGGTGATAGCTAAGATGTGATAGCTATGATGTGATAACCAAAATGCGATAGCCAAGATAAGAAAGCCAGAAGCAAACAACCGAATAGGGAATGGCAAGGTACGCTTGTACGATAGTCAAAATGCGATAACCAGAATTCAACTGCCAAGATGTGATAATTAAGATCCGATAGTCAAGACGTGATAGCCAAGATCCGATAGTCAAGACGTGATAGCCAAGATCCGATAGTCAAGACGTGATAGCCAAGATCCGATAGTCAAGACGTGATAGCCAAGATGCAACAGTCAAGACGCAATGACTATGATGCAATAGTCAAAATGCGATAGGCAAGAAGAGATAGACAAGGTGCGATAAACATGAAACAGTAGCTAAGATGCAATATATAAAATGCGAAAGCTAAGATGCGATAGCCAAGATGCGATAGCCATGATGCGATAGCCAAGATGTGACAGGTAAGGTATAACAGCCAAGATGCGATAGCCAAGATGCGATAGCCAAGATGCGATAGCCAAGATGCGATAGCCAAGATGCGATAGCGAAACTACGATAGCGGAGCTACGTTTGCCCAAATGCCATAGTCAGAATGCACCAGCCAAGATGCGTTAGACTAGATGCGATTGCCTAGGTGCGATAGCCAAGATGTGACAGGTAAGGTATAACAGCCAAGATGCGATAGCTAAGATGCAATAGCCAAGATGCGATAGCCAAAAGGAAACGGCCAAGATGCTATAGCTTGGATACGATAGCCAAGATGCGATAGCAAAGAGGGGATACCCAAGATGCACTAGCCAATATGCGATAGACAAGGAGCAATAGCCAAGAAGCGACAGGTAAGACACGCTGAGAAAATGTGTGTTCTTTAAACACAGTCATACTATTCTGTATTCAAAACTGCGACATATTCAAAATTAGGACATTACTTATTTTTAAACCTTTTTCATTCATGTTTGCTTCCTTGTCTAACGCAGTAGTTCGTGGATTTCTTCCCCACGGTAAGTATGCTAAGAGTTCAATCAGTTTCTCAATTCCTTTCAAACAACCTGATTACAAGAGTACGGACATCGTTTGTTGAGTTTTGTCAGTTTTCTGGAACATAGTGAAATGTATGTAGCAATAACCGTGGACTTAAATACTTGTTTTGTCATACTCCAAAACCGTTATGCGTTTCTCATTATTCGCCCGACCTGACTGAATGAGTCTTCACACAGTTCGCTGTTTGAGAACTACCAAATCAGAATCTTAACCGAACAACTCAAACGGTAGATGTTGTCGTCAGAACAGCTCATGCTGATGAAGACGAAGTACGTATAATCCGTGTTATGCTATATTTCTGTAACCTCATCTGCCTGTCATTTGAATACACGCAAAGTGACTGGGTGCCTATGATAGCAAAGTAAAGTCAATTCAAACCACTGTCATAGCTTCAGCGGCCAGCTGTATGCAGCTACAGCACAGAGAGTCAACTTGCAAACACAACATGAGCGAATTTAGGTTAGCTGCCTTGAGCGCTCCAGAGCGTGCGGCGTTTAGCGTTTACCCATTACTCAATAAATATTTGATTATTTACCGACAATTTAGGTAACGGCAATGAACTCCCCTGGAATGATAGGTACCGTCTATGATGTCAGTTATGCACGGTTTCCGATGAAGTTACTACTGATACTAAAATAAAACCAATGTGGTCACTCCGACTGCAGACGAGCATTCCAAATAGAACGCGCTTGCGAGAGTAATTTTGACCTGATCTGCCAGGAAAGAGGTTTTGTAAGCCTCTTCAATACGCTTTATCTGTTCAGTATGATTTTAAAAAAATTGGTCAAACTCAGTACTCTCGTTCCACTGACTTTTTGGTCTTCACCAAAAACGGCTGCGGTGGCCGAGGGGATGGCAGACCCAGTGCAGTGACAGTAGGTTTTGTCTTTAATCTTTAACAATTCAACGCTGGTTTACGGGTGGTGATTCTGAGCGCCCGCTGTAACCGCCTACTCCGTTACCCTACAGATTAGCTGCTTACGGCTGTTTATCAATGCATACCTACACTCATAGTCATACGGTTCCAAATACGTAAACACATCACGCTGTAACTACTTCACTTATGACAATGGTTTTCAATTCATTCGCATTCAGAGCTAATTCTGTTTTACTGCCCAGCTGTGCAAGTGAGGCGTAGTAACATCTTGCTGCTTATGCTATCTCGGATTGTTTATCAAAGTTTTCACCACACAAGTCCAATGCAGAATATTTGCGATATTTTTTGCAGTGATTTTCCTGCGGATAATAAAGGGATAATTATGCATTTTATTTATATAAAGAATGATTTGATAAACAGCTGTTCATCTTTTGTATGAATAATGATTACATGGTTTATAGTTGGAAGTAATAAATAAAATTATTTCTGTTGCCATTGCGGGACACAATGTAAATATACAGTTTCATGATATATCTCTAAATTTCTCTTACATAAGTCGGACAGATTTATGGAAGTTGTAGTTCGGTACTGTATTGCGTCCAGCACTGTACTCAGTGAATTATCCCTCAGCTCAGAGGAAACTAAACTATTTCATTCCCGACGTAGTTGCTCATTGTGTTTGCAAAACTTCCGGCGTCTAATAATATAGGATTAACATACGTTTATAGCTAACGCTCCATTAAACATTTCCATCAATCAAACATAATATTTAAATCCCCTATTATCAACTCAAGGCTGATTATGGTTGGCGAATTGCCGGTTGACCATTTAGCACTTTTAATTATGGTTTGAATATAAGTGAATGCAGGGTCGGACTCAGAATGCAGCGAATGCTGGGCCTGACTCAGAATTCAGCAAATGCTGGGCCTGACTCAGAATGCAGCGAATGCTTAGTCTGAATCAGAATGAAACGAATGCTGGGTCTGAATGAGAATGCAGCGAATGTTGGGCCTGACTCAGAATGCAGCAAATGCTGGGCCTGACTCAGAATGCAGCGAATGCTGGGTCTGACTCAGAATGCAGCGAATGCTGGGCCTGACTCAGAATGCAGCGAATGTTGGGCCTGACTCAGAAGACAGCGAATGCTGGGCCTGACTCAGAATGCAGTGAATGCTGGGCCTGACTCAGAATGCAGCGAATGCTTAGTCTGACTCAGAATGAAACGAATGCTGGGTCTGAATGAGAATGCAGCGAATGTTGGGCCTGACTCAGAATGCAGCGAATGCTGGGTCTGACTCAGAATGCAGCGAATGCTGGGTCTGACTCAGAATGCAGCGAATGCTGGGCCTGACTCAGAATACAGCGAATGCTGGGTCTGACTCAGAATGCAGCTAATGCTGGGCCTGACTCAGAATGCAGCGAATGCTGGGTCTGACTCAGAATGCAGCGAATGCTGGGTCTGACTCAGAATACAGCGAATGCTGGGCCAGACTCAGAATGCAGCGAATGCTAGGTCTGACTCAGAATGCAGCTAATGCTGGGCCTGACTCAGAATGCAGCGAATGCTGGGCCTGACTCAGAATTCAGCGAATGCTGGGTTTGACTCAGAATGCAGCGAATGCTGATTTTGACTCAGATTTCAGCGATGCTGCGGTATCGTTAGGAAGGGGTGTAGTTTAGGCGGTGATTGGCACGATACTGTGCCCAGATACCTTTCCAAAATACACAATCCCACTTTCAGGTGATGAACTTCAATAAAGTTCATCACCTCTGTCTTTATCTAGATACATTTTCTAATTCCTCTGTCCGCATTCATCTCCTAAAACTCTGACTGAGTACTTGATGAATGTAACTAGATACAGTGTCGTATCCATCGTGTCAGGAGTGAAGGACGTTTTGACATGTTGAGGTACCCGCCCTCCACGCGCAGTGTGCATAACAATCATGAGCACGAATTCCTCACGGGAATCTTGCAAGTATTTTGTTCGGCTGTGGTTAATGCATTCAACAATTTTGATTACGAACAAGCTTCAGTCATAATATGTGAATTATCCTCGTTTATTCATCACAGCCGCACTGCAGGTGTGTTGGTTTGCATTAAAAAATGAATCGTCGAGATAAACCATTTAACATTTCTGATGCCTATTCACGCTGCGATTTTCTTAATTTATCGCTATCGATGTCACGACCCATACACCGTGTCTAGGGGGGGGGGGAATCTAAAAACAGTTACCCGTCTCAATTATGCATGACTTTGAGACCCAGACACTGTGTATAGAGGTGGAGTCAAGAAACAACGTCCCTCATGGTCTAGCGTCACCCATGGTCAGCGTCACCCATGGTCAGCGTCACCCATGGTCAGCGTCACCCATGTTCCAGCGTTACCCATGGCCCAGCGCCTACCACGGTAGAGCGTCACCCATGGTCCAGCGTCACCCATGGTTCAGCGTCACCCATGGTCCAGCGACACCCATGGTCGAGCGTCACCCATGGCACAGCATCACCCATGGTCCAGGGGCCCCCACGGTCCAGCATCACCCATGGTCCAGCGCCACCCACAGTCCAGCGCAACCCATGGTCCAGCGTCACCCATGGTTAAGCGTCACCCATGGTCTAGCGACACCCATGCTCCAGCGTCACCCATGGTCTAGCGTCACCCCAGCGTCACCCATAGTCCAGCGTCACCCATGGTCCAGCGTCACCCATGGTTCAGCGTCACCCATGCTCCAGCGTCACCCATGGTTCAGCGTCACCCATGGTCCAGCGACACCCATGCTCCAGCGTCGCCCATGGTCTAGCATCACCCCAGCGTCACCCATAGTCCAGCGTCACCCATGGTACAGCATCACCCATGATCCAGCGTCCCTCATGGTCCAGCATCACCCATGGTCCAGCGTCACCCATGGTCCAGCGTCACCCATATACCAGCGTCCCCAAGGTCCAGCACCCATGGTCCAGTGCCACCCACGGTCCAGCGTCACCCATGGTCCAGCGTCACCCATGGTCCAGCTAATTGTAAGGTCAAAACATAATGCCATCTACTCACCGTGGTGACATAGGCTCATGCGGATAGGTTCCTCAAGCCCCCAATGAGTGGTGCGTGGTTTGATAAATGTTGGGGTTAGGCACCACCCACATGTTACTCCATTGAAATGCTAAATAGCTGAAATGGATTTCATCAGAAGAACTTTATGGACCATGATGTCTTCCACCACGTGATGTATGACGTTCCGGCCCAGACACTGTTTCTGGGAGTGTAGTATAGAAACAGTGCCAACCTCCTCAGTTCTGTATGAGGTCACGGCCCAGACACTGTTTCTAGGAGTGTAGTCTAGAAACAGTGCCAACCTCCTCAGTTCTGTATGAGGTCACGGCCCAGACACTGTTTCCAGGAGTGTAGTCTAGAAACAGTGCCAACCTCCTCAGTTCTGTATGAGGTCACGGCCCAGACACTGTTTCTAGGAGTGTAGTCTAGAAACAGTGCCAACCTCCTCAGTTCTGTATGAGGTCACGGCCCAGACACTGTTTCCAGGAGTGTAGTCTAGAAACAGTGCCAACCTCCTCAGTTCTGTATGAGGTCACGGCCCAGACACTGTTTCTAGGAGTGTAGTCTAGAAACAGTGCCAACCTCCTCAGTTCTGTATGAGGTCACGGCCCAGACACTGTTTCCAGGAGTGTAGTCTAGAAACAGTGCCAACCTCCTCAGTTCTGTATGAGGTCACGGCCCAGACACTGTTTCTAGGAGTGTAGTCTAGAAACAGTGCCAACCTCCTCAGTTCTGTATGAGGTCACGGCCCAGACACTGTTTCCAGGAGTGTAGTCTAGAAACAGTGCCAACCTCCTCAGTTCTGTATGAGGTCACGGCACAGACACTGTTGATAGGGATGTAGTTTAGAAATAGGGCCAACCTCTCCAGTTCTGTATGACGTCATGGCCCAGACACTGTTGCTAGGGATTTAGTCTAGGAATTGTGCCATCCTCCTCAGTTCTATACGATTTCTACGGTTCCGCTCCTCACGCAATCTCCCAAACACCCGTTCAAAAATATACACTTCTTCTGCTCCTTTCAGTAACAGAAGAGACCGAGAGAATATGTCAGCGCAAAGTGGGTAAGAATTGAGTAAGTAATATATTTTTTGTCGGGTTATTAAGGTGTTGAAAATCAATTTTAGGTAGCATAAGATATATCTCCTCTAACTCGTGTAATGAAGGAGTATGAATCCCATCTCCAGTCTTGTTTCTGTCCCAGCTGGAACACAAACAGGACAGGGTAATAAGCTCACATCGCCGCGGCATCAAAGCCCATCAAGCAAGGGCCTTTTGCATGAGTATGCTTTATAATCTTTCCAAAGCTTTTGTAAGGACCAACATGTGCACGAGTGTGCTTTATGATCCTTCCAAAGCTATTGTAAGGACCAGCCTGATAGGCCTCTTGGTAGACACGATGCTAGGGACAGACCATCACGAAAACATACGCTTAGCACACTCGACCACGATTCACGCAACAGATAGTCACGAAACCTTAACGGATCGCACACCTGTCAATGGAGCACGTAACACATCATTACTAAACCATAATAGATCGTACACGCATCTATGGTACACTTGACAGATCGTCACAAAACTTTAACTGGTCGCCCTCTTGTCCTCGTGTTTTCATCATCACTCTTGAAGCCCGCTTGGTGCAGCCCATAACATTTGATGACTCTATATCCATCGGTCGCCTCGATCAACGCCAAAAAATCCTGCATAAAATGCCAGTAAAGTGAGATAAAAATGCGCAAACATACCCTGAAAGAAACATAAAATTTGCATTGTAATGATCGATTAAACCACCAGGGCGGACTAATGAGAAGAGGGACGCCCTCGCAGTCGATGGGTGGAAGCGGGACAGACGGGCAACAACTTCAGGGCGGTGTGCAGAGTTGGGCACGATACTGTACTTAGACACTGTTTTCACTACTTTGTCCGGTTTTTGGGAGGAATCTTCGAACAAAATACTTCGAACAAGTATCTACTACTGTTGTATATAACCTGCTGTTGGACAACTAAATGTCATCATGCGACGTTAGGAGAGAAAACGAAAGAGCGTTCACTCTGGGGAAACCGGCATAATCTTGACGATGATGGGACACTTTGAGATTTTCTTATTTTATATATGCAATGCAGATAAAAGGTAGCAACAACCTCAGGGCTGCGTTAGAGCAACACGTAAACAACCCAAGCGTTTCAACTACTCATTCTGCCTTTTAATTTGTTTGTGTGTTTAACGTTACCTAAGATTGAATGTTTAGAGTTCTATATTTAGGATAAAATGTTTAGCGTTACCTATGACGAAATATTCAACGTTATACTGGATGAAATGTTTAACGTGGCAAAAGACGGAATGTTTGGCGTTACATAAGAAATTAAATACTTTGATTCCGAAAATCACAAAGGTTTGTGTTTCACAAGTCGAAATATTTAACCATTAATATTGATATATAAATATTATATATACATACATATATGTATATATACATATATATATATATATATACATATATATATATATATATATATATTAATATATATATGAATAT
>SDVV010024902.1:0-12512 GCA_016164225.1 Gammarus roeselii
TCACTTTGCCTATTACAACTTCAGTAATCTCGACTAGTTTCCAGTAATGTTAGATGATTGCTTGTTTGTGGACTTTCGAGTTCAAAACGGTCATGTGAGCTTTCCGCATAAGTCTGTGTTTGTTACGGATGTTAAAGCGTTAGCGTGTTTTTTGTATGGTTTTTCTCTTGGAATATGATTTTTTTTGTAATGTTGGATATGCTGATCCTACCATTTTCGTCTATTATAACGAATATTGAATAAATCCACTCTAACTTTTTTTCTACAGATCTGCGATGTAAGATCCGCAGTCAACAAGATCTAGGATATAATCTATGCCTAAGGTACATGATTAGCGATACATATAACAATGTACGACACAATAGATCAAATATCGATGAATGCAAAATGGGTTACCATACACTGCTAAGTACATTAATACTTAGGCAACCTAACCTTACAGTCATCCTAACCAATAGTTATTTAGTTTCATTCAAGTTTGATGCTTATGTATGATATTGATACGTATGTACCTCTCTACTAGGGCTGTATATTAAACATATTATTAGCAGTTTGAATACATTTCTTCAATTTGATCCAGAAAATATATTCTTGCAGATGTTTATAGTCCAGAATTTTTATTGATATCTCTGTTATATGTTTGGATGAGACTCAACAGGTAGGTTCCACATGAACAAATTTCCTTCATTTGTTGCAAAGTTTTTTTAATGTGGAACGGTTATACGTGAGGTTAGATTCAAAGATCTAGTCATCCTAACCATTTTAACCAATAATTTTATATTTCATTCAACTTTGATGGTTATGTATTGTATGTAGTTATTGATATATACATATGAACCCTCCACATGGATGTATTTTACGTATTTTTTTTTATAATATCAAACACCATGGACACACATGAAAACTTTTGTATGCATTTACAGGGTCGTAACGTCACTGTGTCGGCTCATGTGTCGGTACATGTGTCGGTACAATGCATATATACAGCGTCGTTAGCGTCACTATATCGGCACATGTGTCGGCACAATGTAGGAATTTACACACATTTGTGCTAAAAGGGTTACCGTACACTGCCAGATGCATCAATACCTAGGCATCCTAACCTAGCCACCTTAAACAATAATTATTTATTTTCATTCAAGTTTGATGATTATGTATTATATATAGTCATTATTTTATGTGCGATCCCTCCACATGGCTCTATTTTACGTAGCTTTTTTAAAGGCACACACCAGGTATACACATACACGTTTCGTACGCATATGCAGGGCCCGTCACGGTATAATGATAGCGTATACAGCGGTCGATACCAGCACAATGTAGACACATACACACATTTGTATACATATACAGGGTCGGTTAACATTTGTAGTATTTTACCTCTGATCTATGATTTTCCATTAGGCCAAAGTCCCTTGCTTTTTGTTACAAGATATTTAATATGGATCAGCTTCACGCCATGTTAGGTTAGAAGAACTATTCATCCTAACCTAACCTGATTATATCCAACCAAGAATTATGTATTATCGATCGACTTTTTTCATGCTTACATATGATTTTTCAGTGTTTTAGGATTGAAGCATAACAAATATCTCCACTCGACTCTACATTTTGATCTATTCTTTGCAGTTTGATACACACTTTCACTATGATATAGCAGATTTCATCCATTTTTTAAATATAATTACATCGTTATTGACTGTTGAACATATTTTTATATGATTCTTGATTTTCACATATTATTCACACCCATCAAAACCTAACCTAACCTAACCTTATGTATGGTATCTGGTTATTGATATGTACATATGAAACATTCCAAACTACTCTAAATACCCCTTGCATAACAAATATTTCCACTTCACTCTACATTTTGATCTACCCGACGAAACATAGTCTTATACTTATTTCGACAATTCGATGGTACCTCCGACAAACTGACTTAATGATTTTTATTGCTAGTCATTGCTTAACCTTTGAGTTTAGGATATTATAAAAATTTCATTGATGATTTACATAATTTTATAAGTATTATTTACAGATCTTGCTGACATCATCAATGACTTCTAACTCGTTTTTTCGATTACAGCATGGCTCGTACATCCAACCATACCCATCATCACTTTATTTCAGTTTTCCTCTCAAAATACTTCATAAAATCCAACATATATTTGATGCGAATACCGAAGCCTGTCCCGTTCCCGTGAATCCACAAATGTATTGCTTCTTTCTCTTCTCGAACCTTAATCATTCGAATCTTCTCCAATTCAAAGTTATTCTGATCTTCATCACTGAGAATTTTGCATACGATACAGATTTTCTTTTGTTCTTAGGTTCAATCTGTTTCCACTATTCCAGCTTTATTACAGTCATGATGACGATTTTCCACTTGGATCATATCAATTTCGAGATTGGCTTTCTTATTTCCGTTAAACTTTGATACATACGACTGTATCGCGTCGACATTAGTTACCCAAACCCGACTTCCTTTTTCCTTCATCCATATAAGAATACTATCTCCCACTCTTTTGATTTTAATTTTACCCATTCTGAGATAACTGATATTTTTCAATACTAGTCAATATTTGTTTGATCCGACCCATATCATCTTCGGAGATTTCTTCTCCCAACACTCGTAAGCAAATTTTGAGACTTGATTATTCATTTTTTTTGTTTATTCTATGACGAAACGTGTATCTCCGCTTGATCTCAACGTATCACTGACTCCATTCTCGGTATGCAGCTAGCTATTTTTCGCAAAACTTTAAGCCAAACATTATTCGCCTAGGTCATCAACTGTATGTATGTATATATGTGTATAGACCCGTTTACGTACGGGCATGTGTTTATTCGAGCGTATGTACGTCTCTAATTCACATGAAAAAGTGTGATACACTGGGGTAATCATCCTAGTATATCGGTTTACTTATACAAACAGGCATAAACATAACTAGGTTTTTGCCTAGGCGACTCTCTAACTCCTCCTAAATATTGAAGAATGGACCTACAATAAACGTACAATAACCAAATAGCATGACCAAGCTTGTAACAAATCGTCTGTTTTATATCAATAATAACCACGTCAAATATTGTATCAGGATGAAAGAAGATATATAAAACACTAAAAATGAACAACATGTGACTGAATTATACCTGAAATAATGTTCTATATTGCAGATACAGACGTAATATATCCTAAAATTGTATACATAACCACCAGATTGCATTGAAGATGGAAATTCAACAGAGAACATATAAAACTGAATGACCTATAATAAAACTCACGAGTTATAACAAAGCAAGAAGATTAATTCTCTTCCATACCCAAAACATACATTAAGAACGTGATGAACGAGAATAAACTAGCATTTAACCAAACAAACAGGAAATGTGAATAAGATACCAAGACATACGAGCGACACAACTGAAACCTATAGTAAATACGGTATAGTACACACAAAATCTAATGAAATTAACCTCAACTTCAGTCCAAAACAGGGATAAATTACCACATCTGTAACTAAAGTAACTACGGCTTAATCGTAACAGAATGTCATATATACACATAAAAATACCAAAATGATGCAATAACGTACCAATTATGCCTGAAATAATGTGGAAGATGCAAACCTGAAATATCCTAAAATGCCTAAAAATGTATGAAATAACTGATCGCAATTCCAAAAAACAACACAAATTCAATATAAATCAATCGATCATTACTAAGTATACATAACATGATATGTTAACTTACAGTAAATCCACATCATTCAGGTATTTTCGCTATTAGAACACCGCGTCAATGGAACACAGATATATCTGGATATAACCCGAATAATGCAATATGGGGTAGATAGATTCTCGTAACGAAGATACAGCATCCTAGGAAAAAATATACATTCACCCGCAATCAATCTGACAAATAATCCTTATTATTTCTATAGATATTATATACATATGAAATAAATAGGTGGGAAACACAGAACCTTGCCTCCAATCCAACCTTCAGGCTGGTACAAACAGGGCCGTTCGCACACTAAGGCTGCAAATTGAGTTATAAGACATGCATACTACTATAATCCTAATAACAGTATATATAGTGATAAATGAACAAAAACTACAAAAAATATCCCTACCTTAACCGCGACGAACCCACCAATCAAGCATCTAATGAGTCAATTATACTCTTATGTGATTCTTCTCTAGGAATGATTCAGTCATCCTGTAAATATTGTATCTATTTTCCTTCATCGGTTAGCTCACAAAGAAATACGAATGAAGGGGTTACTGCAGGAGTAAGTATAGCTTAGCGCAAGGGTACTGATTAATACAATCGGCTGAAAATGACAATAAACTATTTGAATCTATGCTACGTGTAAATTGATCAAGAGCGAGTAACGTAGAAAATGATATCGAGGTTGAAAAATTCATCATGAAAGTGTCCGGAAAGTGGGGCTGTTTAATATATAATACTACATATAAGTTATTATCAATAAAAATTATCTTATAAATGTCTGTTTGTCAAAACCCCCCAAAAAACATTCAGAGGACACAGCATTGAAATGCTATATGACATGCAACGAAGTTGCAATATTCCCCAAGCATTGAAATGCTAATACCCTTAGGTAAATAAATAACCCGTTAACATGTATAAGCTTTCCGCTCACTGACCCCCCGTCCTACCCTACGCCTCCCAAAAGTGACTCTAGAATGCCATTCTTGTATCCCTTTACACTACTTACACACACAAAATATCTCCACTTGACTCTACATTTTGATCGCTCAGTTGCAGTTTGAATTCACTCATTCAATTTTGATTGAGCGAATTAGGACCCCCATATAAACGTGGATTGATGAAATGTTTTAGGTAATTCATATTATTTTGAATTTGACACAAATTTTACATCACTTTCACTTGTTACTCGCATTCAACCCAACCTAACCTGACCTAGCTTAACCATGCTTTCGTAAGTTAATCCATCATCGATTTATACTTCATACATATGATGCTCTCCACCCAATTCTTTTATCACTTACATATAGTTCTTTTTACTTCGTGGTCACTATCTGCCTTTATCGTTTAGCAAATATCGCTTATTTTTAAACGTTGATTGTTTAAATGTTCGTTTATATGCGTCACAAGTTTCACACACTGGGTGAAACTTGTGACGCATACGCACTTTCTCTTCAACATCTCCTGGCACTACACCATCTATCGTCTTACACCTATTACTTTCATATTCAACTTCATTAGTTTTATAACCGGGACCATGACTTTGCTTAGATGATGCCATAAATTACTTGACAATATATCTTCATTCAACTTTATTTATTTTCTGCAAATTTAGGACGCAGTCTGCAGTTCCTTCACTATTATTGAAAAAAAACGCCAAATCAAGTTATACTCTATTCTTCCTCAACAATATCACATGACTATGTGTTTTTGTATATTCAAGCGTATGTACGTGTACACGAGTTAAAAAAAAATTATGACAAAATTTACAATTCAAAATTTCAAATTTTTGAGGGATAACAGAGCCGAGTCGGTCTATTGAAGTGATAACTTGGCTACTAAAGTAAGGTCCGGGCCTCGAAAATTTGAAAAGTTATTGAAATTTGGAATTTTATATTTGTTCTATTTTTTTTTAAACTCACTTACACGTTCGTACGCTTGAATATACACATGTACAAACACATAGTCAACGATGTGATACTGTTGAAGGGGGATAGTGTTTAGCTTGATTTGGCGTTTTTTTCAATAATAGTGTAGGAATGGGGGGTGTGCGTACTAAATTTGCAGAAATCAAATAAAGTTGAATAAAGCTATATTGACAAGTAATTTATGGCATCATCTAAACAAAGACATGGTCCAGATTATAAAACTAATAAAGTTGAATTTGAAAATAATAGTTGTAAGATGATAGATTGTGTACTGCCAGGAGATGGAGAAAAAGTAAGGAAACCCAGTGGGAGACCATATGTCCGTTTGTCTGAAGCTGGTGGGGCATATGAAAAGACATTCAAACAATCTACGTTTAAAAATGAGCTATATTTGCTAAACGATAGAGGCAGATAGTGACCAAGAAGTAAAAAAGAACTATATGTAAGTGACACAAAGAAACGGGTGGAGAGCTTCATATGTATGAAGTATAAATCGATGACGGAATGACTTACGAAAGCATGGTTAAGCTAGGTCATGTAAGGTTGTGTTGAATGCAAATAACAAGTGAAAGTGACGTAAAATTTGTGTCCAATTCGCAATAATATGAATTACCTAAAATATTCAAACAATCCACGTTTAAAAAGGGGTCTTTACCTAATCAAAAAAGAAAGAGTGAATTCAAACTGTAACTGAGCGATGAAAATGTAGAGTCAAGTGGAGATATCTTATATGTATAAATCCTAAATCAAAAACTGAATATCATACGTGAGCACGAATAATCTCAAATGATGACAGATTTCTTGGTTAGGTTGACCAGTGGAAGCTATAATGAGAGTGCCATTTTATAATACCAACGATTCCCACTAGAAATTTGAAATAATACCGATTTTAAAAAGCAGTACATGGGAGTACGAGCGACCCTCATACATAAATCTCACGAAAAAAGTAGGTGATAAAAATGCTTAATACAAATTGGAAGAGTGTATTCGAACTGCTATTGGTTGATAAAATTGTAGAGCAAAGTGGAAATGTATAGAACATAAATCATTGAACGAAATATCTTACATAAGCATGAAGAGTTGAATATAAGTATAGTATTCATGGTTAAGATAAGTTAGGTTAGGTTGGGTGTGCACAACATATAGGTACACACACACACACCTACACAAACGCATGAAAATTGCACTCAAAGCAAAATTGCTATACATGATGATTTTGGCGTGGGCCTCTTATCATAAATCTACAGCAAACTGTTACAGATGGTAAATTTTTTGAACTGTGGCAGGCGAAAATAAATACAAGGCTATTCGTTTGTGTGAAACTGGATATACATATGAATTACTTGTGACAATCAATTCATCTAAGATTGAAAATGGCGCACCTCTGCTAACTAATATGGGTCTAGAGTGACAACGAAATAAATAACATATATTTTAATGTGTTATTTAGAGTCGCGTGGAGGGCTTCGTATGTATACATCAATGACTGAATACCATACATAAGGTTAGGTTAGGTGAAGTTTCTGATGATCGTGAATAACATGAGTGAAAGTGGTGTAAATTTGAGTTAAAAAAATCAAGAATCATATGAAAATAGCTGAAACAGTCAAACAAACGATGTTATTTACTTACGAAAAATGGATGAAATTTGCTAGATCAAAATTGGAATTGTGTATCAAAACTGTCAACGATAGATCAAAATGTAGAGTTAAGTGGAGATATTTGTTACGCATAAATCCTAGAACACTGAAAAAGACATACGTAAGCAGGAAATCTCGATCGATAAAACATAATTCTTAGTTAGAATAGGTTAGGTTAGGTTAGGATGGTTAGTTCTGTTAACCTAACATGACGTGAAGTTGGTCCACATTAAATATCTTGTAACAAAAGCAAGGGATTTTGTTCTAATGGAAAAAAACAGATCAGAGGTATAATGCTACAGATGTTAACCGACCCTGTGTATACATACAAATGTGTGTATGTGTCCACATTGTTAGAAGTAGGTATAGGAGCAAGACGCAAATTAGTGAAGGATTATAGATAGGGATACAAGAGTTACTTTTGGTGGGAGGGGTAGGACGCGATTTATGCAACCTTGACTCACCGAGCGTACGGGGGTTTGCGCAGAAATGGGGGAGGGCGGGAGCGGAGGGTACCGGAATTGGTTTGACGCGGAAGAAGCAGCCAGACGGAATGCTGGAAACGGGTTATATATTTACATAAGGTTATTAGCATTTCAATGCTTGTGGGGATTTTGCAACTTCGCTGCTTCCATAATGCACGTTCACTGCTGTCTCATCTGTATGTTTTTTTTTTGAGGATTTTGATAAACATACATTTATAGGATTTTTATTGATAAAAATTTATATGTATTATTTTATATTGAAAAGCCTCACTTTCCGGACACCTTCATGATGAATTTTCAACCACGATATTATTTTCTACGTTGCTCGCTGTTGATCAATTTTACATCTGGCAGAGATTCAATTAGTTTATTGTTATTTTTATCCGATTGTTTTGATCAGTACCCTGCGCCAAGCTTTACTTACTTCTACAGTATCTCCTCCATTCATTTTTTTCTTCTATGCTGTGAGATATCCGATGAAGGAAAATAGATACAATATTCACAGGATGACTGAATCATTCCTAGAGAAGTATCACTTATGAGTATAATTGACTCAATCGATGCTTGATTGGTGGTTCGTAGCGGTGGGGGCTTGAGATAATTATGTATGTCATGTTCATTTATCATTATATATTATTGTATAGGATTAATGTGGTAAGTATGTCTTATAACTCAATTTGCAGCTTTAGTGTGCGAACAACCCTGTTTGTACGAGCCTGAAGGTAGGATTGCAGGCAGGATTCTGTGTTTCCCATCTTTCTATTTCATATATATATATTATCTACAAGAATAGTATGGATTATTAGTATGATTTTTGGCGAGTTTAGGTATGTATTGTGGGATGATGCAGCACCTACGGTCGAGAATCTATCTACCCCATATTGCATTACCCAGTTTTGAAACAATTATATCAGTGTTCTATTGACGCGGTTTTCCAATAGCGAAAATACCTGAACGATATGGATTTACTGTAAGTTAAAATATTATGTTATGTATTCTTAGTAATGATCGATTGATTTAAGTTGAATTTGTAGTGTTTCGGAATTATGATCAGTTAATACATACAGTTTTAGGCATTTTAGGGTATTTTAGACTTGAAGCATCCATGTAGCAAGCTATTTCAGGCATGATTGCTAGGTTGCTGCATTATTGTGGTAGTTTTTATATGTATATATGACACATCTGTTACGATTTAGCCGTAGTTACTTTAGTTAAAGAGTTAATTTATCCCTGTTCTGGACTGAAGTTGAGATTTTGTATGTACTATACCGTATTTACTATAGGTTTCAGTTACGTCGCCTGCATGTCGTGGTATCTTATTCACTTCTATTATTTGTTTGGTTAAATGATAATTCATTCCCATTCATCACGATTTTAATGTATGTTTTGGGTATGGTAGAGAATTAATCTTCTTGCTTTGTTTTATCTCGTGCGTTTTAGTATACGTCTTTCAGTTTTGTAGGTTCTCTGTTGAATTTCCATCTTCAATGCAATCGATTTATTATTTATACAATTTAGGATATATTACGTATGTATCTACATTATAGAACATTATTTCAGGACTAATTTAGTTACATATTGTTTATTTTTAGTGTTTTATATATTCTTTCATCCTGATACAAAATTTGACGTAGTTATTATAGATATAGAACAGACGATTTGTTGCAAATTTGGTCTTGCTGTTAGGGTATTGTATATTTATTGTACGAACATTCTTCAATACTTAGGAGGAGTTTGAGAGACCCCTAGGCAAAAGTTCATTCTGTTTATGCTTGTTTGTGTAAATGGACCGATTTATTAGGATGGATACCATAATGTAGTACAATTTTTATGTGAATTATAACAGAGTAGGGAACCTTATTTAGCTATTTTATATATTTATTGTTGATGTTATTTTTTTTTCCACGAGAATCATAGGAATGTATGCTTACGAGGTGTAAGTCCATACTGTATCTTTGTGGAATTTTTCGTCATTGATCCCTAGCAAATGTGTAGTTTAACGTTTAGATGATAATTTACTGGATCGATGGGTCCTAGTGTAGAGGTGTTTATACTCTTTGGTTGTCATTTTGGAGTTCATCCATGTTCAACGTGAATTATGTACGTTCTTGTAGACGTTGATCTTGAGTTTCATGGTTTGTTAGTTAGTTATGCGACAAGCTACTTATCGTTGTAGTGTTTTTACTTATGTCATCAGTAATCAGAACCCCAGCTTTTTATGGCCACACACTCTCTTTGACTCATTCCTGACCACTGTATATGTGTCTAGATTTTGATTATGTCCAGGGTGTATCTTTGTTCGAGCTGTTCAGAGACGATGTGTTAACAGATACGAGGTACATCTGAAGTATTATACGTGACAGGGTGTTTCCTCTGAATTTGTTATATATCAGTGGAAGATTGCTGAGAAGTGGCCTAGTAAAGCATTATAGAGTTCATTTTCATACCACAGTAAGCTTGGATTTGTACTCCCAGAGGCATAGCATCAGTTAGGTCTAGGAAATTATTATAGATATGAATGGTATGATAGCATAAAATAACATTTTTCACATTAACTCAGCGGTAAATGTCAGTTATTTTCGGTATGGCTGTTATGTTAGTATACGATCTTAGTCATGAACCAGATCACGTCGGATATTGGAGTAGGCTTCATCATCTGAGTGCTGTAGGATACAACGTATATAATAGTTAATCGTTGTTGCTTAGGGTAGAGTAGAAAATCTTATTTAGCTATTGTATAGTTATTGTTATACATATTGTTTTGATATCATAGGAATATATCTGTATTCGATATTAATTTTGCCTATTTTCATGGGATGTTGGGTATAAAATACGCTTATTTGGATGTAATGCTTAAAAAAATTGGTGTGTTTCCCCTCTCGACATTGGATTTTAGTCCGGTTCCAAATTGCCTTGGAGAACTATTCTACCGGATTTGTGTTGAATGTTAGTGTTGAAATTCTTCAATAATTGAATGTACATCCCAATTATGTCATCCAATCGCAGGTCATTGCTAGATGCTTATTCCCGCAAGTCTTACTTTTATAAATGTTTGTAAGACGTTTGCAGTTTAGACACTTGGAAGTTATTGATCAAATCAGGCTTTGTTATGAGACTGCGTTCTAATTCAGAATACACGTCTTATTCGAGCATTCACCAGATCCACTGTAGCATTTTTCACTGAAGGTCTGTAATGATGGCCATAATCCTAACTCATTCTAATCTAAAATTACCAAGGATTGTATATTATCCCCCGTTTCATACTTATGTTAGGTATTTTCTTCATTGATTTAACCTTCATCCCTATCAAATCTATCCACTTGACCCTGTAGTTTTACCAATCTTTACCAGATTGTGTGCCTACATATATATATATATATTTTTTTTTTCACTCCGCTTGTTACAATGTCCAGTAATATCGACCAGTTTCGAGTAATGTTAGGACATCGCTCGTTTGTGGACTTTCGTGTTCAAACGTTCATGTAAGCTTACCCCATACATCAGTGAGTGTTACGAATGTTAAAGCGTTAGCAAGATTTATGTATGGTTTTACTATATGAATAAGATTTTTTTGTAGTGTTGGATGTGATGCCCTTATCATTTTCGTCTAGTATATCAGATATTGAATATTGAATCCCATATAACTTAGCAGTGAGGACCCACCAAATTTTTTGAAGCATTACATCCAAATAAGCGTATTTTATACCCAACATCACATGAAAGAGGCAAAATTTATATCGAATACAGATATATTCCTATGATATCAAAACAAAATGTATAACAAAAACTATACAATAGCTAAATAAGATTTTCTACTCTACACTAAGCAACAACGATTGACTATTATATACAGTACGTTGTATCCTACCGCACTCAGATGATGAAGCCTACTCCAATAACCGACGTGATCTGGTTCATGACTAAGATCGTATACTTACATAACAGCCATACCGAAAAACGCTGACATTTAACTCTGAGTTAATGTGAAAAATGTTATTGTATACTATCATACCATTCAAATCTATAATATTTTCCTAGACCTAACTGATGCTATGCCTCTGGGAGTACAAATCCAAGCTTACTGTGGTATACAAATGAACTCTATAATGCTTTACTAGGCCACTTCTCAGCAATCTTCCACTGATATATAACAAATTCAGAGGAAACACCCCGTCACTTATAATACTTCAGACGAACCTCGCATCTGTTAACCCATCGTCTCTGAACAGCCTCAAACAAAGAAACATCCTGGACATAATCCAAATCTAGACACATGTACAGTGGTCAAGAATGAGTCACATAGAGTGTGTGGCCATAAAAAGCTGGGGTTCTGATTACTGATGACAGGCTAGTGTCTGAGTTTGGTAGAGTGTGTGAGAGTAGGAAGCTTCGAGTGAACGTGGGTAAGAGTAAAGTAATGAGATGCTTGAAGACTGTCGATGCGAGCAAAATTAGTGTCACCCTAAATGGAGAGCTCTTGGAGGAAGTTCAGTGTTTTAAGTATCTGGGCTCCCATGTGGAGAAAACTGAACTAGTGGAAACTGAAGTGAAGGCGCGAGTAAAGGAGGGATTTAAAGTGTTGGGTGCACTGAAGAGTGTAATGAGCTGTAGGACGTTGGGGATGGAAGCAAAGAGAGGGCTGTCTGAGGGTGTTGTTGTCCCAACTGTACTCTACGGAGCTGAGGCTTGGGGGGTGAGAGCAGAGGAGAGAAGAAGGTTGAATGTT
>SDVV010024903.1:0-12512 GCA_016164225.1 Gammarus roeselii
ATATTAGTTTGGGCTGCCATCAAATGATCATCGACTGGACCCATGCATAATATTAGTTTGGGCTGCCATCAAATGATCATCGACTGCACCCATGCATAGTATTAGTTTGGGCTGCCATCAAATGATCATCGACTGCAACCATGCATAATATTAGTTTGGGCTGCCATCAAATGATCATCGGCTGCACCCATGCATAATATTAGTTTGGGCTGCCATCAAATGATCATCGACTGCACCCATGCATAGTATTAGTTTGGGCTGCCATCAAATGATCATCGACTGGACCCATGCATAATATTAGTTTGGGCTGCCATCAAATGATCATCGACTGCACCCATGCATAATATTATTCAAAGCTACTTTGGAACAAATAGTTCCTATAATTGATACAATCATGTGAGAATTTAAATTCTTCGTATATTGTTTTGTGTAGGATTCTATTTTGCAATTCAGTACTTGGAAACATCCATCAAGAACAGCGTCATAAACTCAACTGGAAGCAGTACATTCTTATTCAGACTTCAGACGCACTTGCAGTCGTTGGGGCTTCCAATTTTTCTTACCCATGCACCCAGGCATGCATCTTGGAAGAAAAACTCGGGTAATATTTCTTCGCAGAAGTTTCATTCCCACCGCAAGAACTCTCAGTTCCTGGCCACGCACAGTTTCTTTTCGCCCTGATTTTTTTGTAGGACTTGCTCGATTTTTCGGTCCATTAAGCCAATCGTAACGAAGATTACTCCGGACCTTCAGATGCAAGAAGGAGGTTGGTGGTGGGGAGGGGATGGTGAGGGGTTTTGTATTTAAAGGGGTACGAAATAAGAGGGGCAACATCCCATGACTGGAGTTGCGCAGAACGATGGGGCGAACCATTTTAAACAATTTATCCCCTTTGTTAAAGGAGGTAGGTAATTTTTTCTTCATTCAATGGAAAGTTTAATGGAACGAACTCTCCGAAGAATGGTGAAGGTTATGGAACTCACCTCAGCTGGGGTTTTCTTTTTTTCGAATAGCAAATAATGCCATCAAGATGCTTATGTCTAAAAGTTTCATATAAATAAGTAAAAAACTACATTTCATCAATTGATGCTGTTCTCTTGGTAGGCATTTCTATCTACCAAAAATCATTGCAAAGAGTTATCGTCTCTGTCATTGACTTCGTAGATTTTTATACATGGAGTTCATTTTTTTCTGCCAGTAACGTTGTATAGCATATAAGCAGAGTGTCTTCGTCTTTTCTATGTACGGACTTCTCTTGTCATAGTAAGAAGATCAGTTCTGAAGTTGAACGTCTAAGATAGCATCATGTGTCTAACTATTGTCTGTTTTAATAGATCAAGAAAGGGGAAGTTTGAAGAAGGAAATAGCATTTAACGATGATACTCAAAACAACTCGAATCAGCACCTGAAGAAAAAGCCACCAACCCACGGTGTTGGTTTGAGATTGTCACAGTTTCATTCCTAGTTAGACCAATGCTGACAGGTGTCAATGGACTAGACGACAACCGACCGGACACATCAGGTACACCAGGTAAAATGTTGGCTTTAAACAATATTATTTTACTATCCCAATGTCACGTCTACTAAAAGCCACATCTAACATACGACGTTTGTATTTAACAATAAATTTCATTCTGTTGACCAGAACCAACCGTGTACTGCATGATCACTATTCATCACTATTCATCACTCATCACTGTTTTTGTACTAGTGCAGTGGTAGTACTTATTTTCGATAAACCATTCATCCAATAATGATAATCTGTTTTATTCTTGGTCCTACTCATTGTTTTTGTAAACCCTTTTAAATAACATTGTTTATTTATCAATCTTCTCACTAATTCATATAATTTTTCTTTTTTTAAAATATTTTTTACTCATCGCATACTCATTAAACAAATATTTTGGGCTGAGCTCACATACCAATATCATTACTGGTGAATGTTATTCAGTTCTCTATCGTAGAGCAGTCGGTATCATCGTCCCGGATGCTGCAGCAGGCAACAACCCTCAAATGCTGCAGCAGGCAACAACCCTCGAATGCTGCAGCAGGCAACAACCCTCGAATGCTGCAGCAGGCAACAACCCTCGAATGCTGCAGCAGACAACAACCCTCGAATGCTGCAGCAGGCAACAACCCTCGAATGCTGCATGCGGCAACAACCCTCGAATGCTGCAGCAGGCAACAACCCTCGAATGCTGCAGCAGGCAACAACCCCCGAATGCTGCAGCAGGCGACAACCCTCGAATAAGACGCTACGGTAAGGAGAACACCAAACAGATGGCAGACTAAAAAAAACGGAACGTCACTCACGCTAATGGGAAGATGCAGGCATTAGGGATGAAGCTCGCGAGGGTAGCCTGTCCAGCTATGATACCGGCTTCTGGTTCGACTGTGGGTGTTCGATCCTCAAGAGCCTCGTCAAAACGCACCAATTTGTCTGTGGGCAGGTGATTCCTTTCCCCGATTGACGACATACTCCAAGTTCCCCTTCAATTCTGGGTAAATGCTCGTATGTTTATGTACACATACAGGCAGATTAACGTAGCTTGAAATAATCAAACCAATGTATGCTGAATCACTGACCTCCTTTCAGACTATTAGCTGCTGTACTCCTTCACCACCGACAGCTGACCAAGATCGGTCATATCAGAAAAGTTTTCTTAAGAAACTAATAAATTTGGAGGGAGTTGAGTAGGGCAAAACAAAGTTTGACAGGCCGTCGGGGCAAGAAACCGAGAAACGAAATCGTGACGTTGCACTTGGAAGAATTTTTGAGGCAGATGAAAGAGTATAAGGCGGCAGGCGTGACGAGTTTGGCTTTGAGATATCTGGAAGAGTATAACGATGGAGAGAGTAAAGAGTTTTACTTTGAGGCACAACTGGAAGAGTATACCGATGGTAGGAGAGAGTTTTGCTTCGAGGCACAGCTGGAAGAGTATAGCGATGGAAAGAGTTAGGAGTTTTGCTTTGAGGCAGCTGGGAGAGTATGACGGTGATGAGAAAGAGTCTCTTAACTAGTGGTCGGGTGAGTTGTTTTCCTTTGTAAGCCTTGTTATAGTCTTGTTGGATAAAGAGCAGTATGTGAATACAAACAATCTAATTACCATTTTGATCTCCAATACCCTTGTAATTGAAGATAGGAGACTAGGCACCTCCACCTCGCTGTGACCGCCTATTCCACGCCTCCTTCCGGCTACTAGAGACTGAACCTCTCTACCCACACATGCATCCTCGACTCATGACCGAGCCAGTTTTGCAGCCAGTAATCCCCCAACAAGGTTATCTCATCGAGGGGGGAAATAGAAATTGCCACGTAAGCTCACAGATGCAGACAGACACTAGGCCGAATCCCCCAGAAAGGGGGGTGGCCGACGGCAAGGCGCACCTCATACCCTCATATGCTCACACTCACACAATGTAGCTCTTTTGTGCTAAAGCGTCAGGCCGGTAACCTCGCAACCCACACTTTGGGTCACGACTGCCGTCCGACGATCCGTTGTCAGCAGCAGGGCCCGACAGTTTTCACTGCTTCACCCACGCCGCTTCATGATGGCCGGGCCCTCCCCACCCACGACCATCCCGACAAGATGATGCCAAGGGTGGGAAAGCACATCAGAGCAGCGTCAAAGATCATCCATTCACAACTATTTTCCACTCACGCCTGTTCATTGCCCGCTCTCTCGCCACTTCCACGTTCACAGCTCGAATCACATAAATATGTAGGAGTCTAAAGCTATAAACTAATACGCCATCCAGCAGAAAAGGCAAGCCGTGGAGGTGTAAAATGACCTCCACGCTCACAGCCTACACGGGCAGACATACAATTGAATAGACTATATGTATGGCCTCCTATGATATATTATTCATGTCAAAGGAGTAAAGTGGACTGCATATTTCAAATATAAACACATCAAAAATAGAGTCGCGCTCGTTCACCTCTTCGTTCAATGGACGGTACTGTAGAATACCTCTATTCGATCAATGGACGGTACTGCAGAATACCTCTTTGATCAATGGACGGCACTGCAGAATTCCTCTATTCGAGCTCGACGAACATCGAACCGTCGAACGTCACAGGGCGTTTATTTTGTAATTTCACAGCAACCAAGTTTATATTCTCAGCGCCCAACTGTGATAAGAACGTGTGAGCTTGTTGGCCTTATTATGAGCTGTGATAAGGACGTGTGAGCTTGTTGACCTCATTATGAGCTGTGATGAGGACGTGTGAGCTTGTTGGCTTAATTGTGAGCTGTGATAAGGTCGTTTGAGCTTGTTGGCCTTATTATGATCTGTGATAAGGACGTGTGAGCTTGTTGGCTTTTTTATGAGTTGTGGTAAGGACGTGTGAGCTTGTTGGCCTGATTATGAGCTGTTATAAGGACGTGCGAGCTTGTTGGCCTTATTATGAGCTGTGATAAGGACGTTTGAGTTGTTGACCTCATTATGAACTGTGATAAGGAGGTGTGAGCTTGTTGTCCTTATTATGAGCTGTGATAAGTACGTTTGAGTTGTTGACCTCATTATGAGCTGTGATAAGGACGTGTGAGCTTGTTGGCCTTATTATGAGCTGTGATAAGTACGTTTGAGTTGTTGACCTCATTATGAACTGTGATAAGGACGTGTGAGCTTGTTGGCCTTATTATGAGCTGTGATAAGGACGTGTGAGCTTGTTAGCCTCATCATGAGCTGTGATAAGGACGTGTGAGCTTGTTGGCCATATTATGAGGTGTGATGAGGACGTGTGAGTTTGTTGGCCTTATTATGAACTGTGATAAGGGCGTGTGAGCTTGTTGACCTCACTATGAGCTGTGATAAGGACGTGTGAGCTTGTTGACCTCATTATGAGTAAGGCATGCGGGAAATTCATATCGTTACTATTCAAAGGTGAAGCATTACCGCTTATGGCGTAATGGATCGGAAATGGTTCAGTACCGACCATTGATGCAATTACGGCTGTGTTCAGTGAATTCTATACGACATATTTTAAGAGGAACTGTAGACAAAAATCTACGGCAAACTTTTTTTCTCCATAAACGCGGATCCAAAGCAAAAAATTTACCTATGTAAATCCTAGTTTTAATTGGGTCAGAAGACGGGCACTTTGAGAGGAAGCACTCAGACATGTCCTCGCCTACTTATCCGAATACTCAAGCAGCTTCAGAAAAGTTTAACAACTACTTCGCTGGAGTTGGGAAACAGGTTTTGGAAGAGGTAACCCTTGAAGCTTATCAAGGGTTACAGAGCGACGCAACAGATACACGGAGTCCAAAAGATTTCGATGGAGACAGCGACCAAGAAGCAAACGTCAAATGGAAACCAAAGCAAGTATCGCAACACGAAGTAAAACGAGCTGTATTTGTCTTGAGGAACACAAATTCTACAGGAACAGATGGTTTAGCAGTACAATATCTGAAAGACAGCCTTATAGTTACCTTGCATAATATCAGCACAATTATTAACACCTCCATAGCAAGTGAAACTTTTCCAGAGATCTGGAAGCATGCAATCATTAAAGCAATTCATAAATCTGTGGACAAGAATGAACCATCCAACTTTAGACCGATCAGTCTTCCGCCTGTCCTATCCAAGATTCTAGGAAAGATAATATCTATCCAATTGATTGATTACCTCGAATCAAACAAGCTGTTCAATGACTGCCTGTATGCTTATCGGTGAAAATTGTCAACAGAAGACGCACTTATGAGCAACACTGAAGATCTGTACAAAAACTTTGATGGGGGGCAGATATCTCTGCTGGTATTGCTAGACTTATCGAAAGCATTCGATAGTGTAAGCCATACAATTATTTTTGGCAAGCTTCCCAACATCGGAATTTACCCTACTTGCTTCGAGAGTTATCTGATGAATCGACAACCATCAGTTCGGCCACAGTTGCCTATGGGGTTCCTCAAGGTTCGATACTTGGCCTTTTGTTGTTCCTGGTTTTTGTAAATGACATCGACTGTAAATTACTAAAAAATCAAGCGAAAATGGTAATGTACGCCGATGATGGTCAAATATTGCTTTCCCGAAAGCCGTCGGATCTGAATGCACTGGAAGACGACGCGGAGACAGCCGTAACTAATCTGAAATCTTGGTACGATAAAAATGGACTCAAGCTCAACTCGAAAAGAAAGCAGTTCCAATGAATTTCTCTAGCAGGATAGGCAAATCTGACATTCCTGTTGAAGATAAAGTCATAAGTGTGAGAGTATGGTTTGATCCCAATCTTTTCTTCAAACACCAAGTAACTATTCCAACTGAATGGAATATTTTTGTTTCTAAGCTCCGCAAAAAAATAATTAGATTTCAAATCAAGATTATTGATTATCCAAGCTTTAGTATTTTCTCACATTAAGTACTGTCTTCCAATTTGGGGGAAATGCACCCAAACCCAAAGAGAGAAAGTACAACATTGTATAAACTTTGCAGCAAGAGTAACATGCGATGGTAACCACAGAAAACGATACCACGTAAGTCCTCTCCTCGAAAAATTACAGTGGCTCAATATCGACAACAAACTGGCACTCCATGAGTCGATCAGAATTCATAAAGATCTTCTAGAAAAACATTCACCTGGCAGCCAAAGGCACATATATTCTCGAGGTGAAAAGACCAATCGATTCACAAGAAATGATGATACTCTGCACGTTGAACACAGGAAAACAGAAACTGCCTGTCGAGCTTTTTCGATTACTGGACCAAAATCCAGGAACAACCTCCGAACAAGCCTCAAAAATCTTGAACCCAGCAAGTCCTTCAAGAATAGGCCTAATGAACATCTGTTGACCGACCAATTCAAAACGGTAACTTTACCAACAAACACGAGCTAAATGCATAATACCAATAACCAGATAATGCATTTCTGTTCATGAGCGACCACCACCAACCACCAACTACCACCACCGTAACTCTCAACATTGAGACAACATCTAATCGTTTTTACTCAGACGATACACATGTTTTCCATGTTGTTACCGATCACAAGTGTCTTTGCCAACTACCATAAATGTTAACGAGTGTTTTATCTATTTCTATGTTCTAAATGTTCCAGTCGTTTTAGTATAATTAAAATACGAACTCAGTTTTTTCGATGAACGATAGGCAGCTTCTAACTTGTCAAAGGTTTACTCGATTGTAATATAATTGATTGAATTATTTCTAACAATTACCGTACCATTTTTGATGATACAATCATTGCCTTATGAGCTAACATTTTGCTTTGTCTTCTATAACAGAAGTATATTCATCCAACTTGTACTCCAGCATTGTATTATTTCTGATTGTCAATCATTTAATCATTTCCTTGCGGTCTTGAAGTGTGTATATTGTATATTCAATTGTTTGGTATGTATTTTAAGTATATTAACACAATGGCTTAGACCAATCTTTACAATATGTTAGTGCTTTTCGATTTCCCAACCCTGTATTGTAATCATATTTTCTGTATAATTCATGTTGTCCATCCACATCTTGGTCATCGTACAATAATTTAGACTATTCATTCCAATATGTTAGCACATTTTGATGTCCCAACCACATTTTCTCGGGACTCTAACCACATGCATGCGTGATTTGCCACCACATGTACTTGTTATTTTCCACACCCATGTATTTCGTTATTATCGGCCCACAAAGTATTTCTTATTTTTCAACCCCGCCTGTCACTGGTTTTCCCAATGCTATGAAGTCGGAATTATTTTGTCAACATAGACATTTCTGTATGTGTGCAGATGATACTATTGTAAATAATATTTCGCTCCATGTAATCCGAACCGGCGGCCCCTAGACATGAGCTGTGACGAATTCAAAATGAACTTTCGAGGAACGGTAGGTAGCTCCCAGCTTTGACAGAGGCCAACTCGACGAGAATATAATTTATTGAATCATATCTACCATTTACCGTACCATTTTTGCAGATACAATCATTGTCACATAAGCTAATATTGTGCTTCATCTTCTACAACAGAAGGATATTGATTCAGTTCCTGTACTCCAGTATCGAATTATTCTGATTGTCAATCATTGGATCATTTCCTAGCGGCCATGAAGTGTATATATTTCAGTGCTATGTATATATTTTATGAATAACTTATGTAGTCTATTCACCACTTCATTATTCATACAATGTTTTATACCCATCTTTACAATATGTATCCGCATTTCGTCATGAAATATGTATATTCAGTGCTATGTATATATTTTATGTACAATTTATGTCACCTAGTCAACCCTTTGGTATTCATATCTTACCCTATCTTTACAATATGTTAGCGCATTGCGATTTCCCAACCCCATGTTCTCAGGATTTCTTAGCTTCATGTGTAGGCGGTTTTCCCAATCCTATGTATTTCGTAATTTTCCCAACCCCGTGTATTTCGTGATCGCCCCACCCCATGTATTTCGTGTCAGGCATTCCTGGTTCTTACCTCAAATAAGATGTTGGCTGTAGATCATCGATTATAATATTAAAATTAATAATCTGTCGCATGAAATCAGAACCAGCAGCGAATTTCAAATTGAATTTTCGTTTACGTTAATTAAAATAGTGTTAACGGCAATAAAGTTTTATGTGTACTATTTTTAAAATTAAAAACCTATTCCCAGATGATTGAAATAAAGGATTTAATAATAATTCAATAATTATATTAATTGTCGTCCATATATGTAGGTATCTGCGTGCACATATGAATGTGTATTATACTGATTGTCATCCATACATGTAGTTAGGTATGAGCACATAGGAATGTGTATTATACTTATTGTCATCCATATATGTAGGCAGGTGTGTGCACATATGAATGTGTATTACACTGATTGTCATCCATATATGTAGCTAGGTGTGTGCACATTTGAATGTGTATTTGTATGTGTACATGTATGATGGTACATTGTGAATTCCATTCAGTTCCATGAAGGCGAGCCAGCAGTACACTAAAGATGAGCTGCGATGTATTCATTTTGGATTTATCAATCCCGTGCCCATGTGATTTTTGTAAGATTTTCAATATTATATATTGTGAATCATGTTTTGAAACATGAAGTAGCTACAAACCGGCCGCCGACAGGAGATGTGCTGTCACAAATTCACTTTATCTCTCGTTTCGCTAATTCAAATGCGCATATGAAAACTAAGTTCGAGGTATTATACCTAAGTATTGAAAACCTATTGCTAGACGATGGAAATAAATAATAATAATAATGTCGAGGGGCATGCCGATGGTTGAATCAACCTCATTGGGGGGAGGGGGGAGCAATGACAGTATTAACGACTGACTTACTTCCCATTTCAAGATCTCCGGTGGAAATGAGGCCCAAATCAAATCCATTTCAGGCCATTCAGTGTGACATGAAACATATCCATCGAATGATATAGAAAATTTAGTTATTATTTAAATCCAACCTCAAAATGAATTGTTAATAAATTTACCATACATTTAATTCTTAATATCATACCTAACTTATTCACAATTTCACGACGTAATGGCAAGAAATTAATCGAACGTAATTGCCTTTCAATTTTTAGTTTTATTGCCTCCAATTTCAGGCATTAACGACATTCTACTTCATATCAACAGAGTGTTAATTCAAGGTGACGTTTATTGACTAAATTTATAGCCAATTTCAAAAGCAACGACCGGGCAACATCAACGTGTTCCGATATCATTTTTCCTTATCTTGATATCTATTCTCTTTTTGAAAAATGTCCTCTCGCAAATTAATGGAGGGTCATAAATCTCCGTGAATAATTCCAATAAACTTTATTGACCTGCGAGGAAGTGCTTAAAGTCGCAAGGAAAAAAGAATGCGATGGGTCGTTGGATCAAAGGGGAGATGGGACACTTTGATGTGTAATTATTTCTGGTCTCCGAGGATGGGAAACATTGATGGGGCCCTATCCGATGTGTTATTATCTCTGGTTTACGAGGATGGGAAACATTGATGGGGCCCTATTTGATGTATTATCATCTCTGGTCTCCGAGGATAGGAAACGGTGATGGGGCCTTATTCGATGTGTTATTATCTCTGGTTTACGAGGATGGGAAACAGTTGTGGGGTCCTTATTTGATGTGTTAAAATCTCCAGTCAAGAGGGACGGGAAGCACTGGGTGAAGCATCCTGAGGAACCATAGTTTGGGTGCGTTATCAGGAGTGATGATGGGTAAACAATGGGGTACCGTCCGTGGACTTTAGTCAGGTAGTTTCGTTTTGGCTTTGTAGTGCTCTGTAATGAATTTGATGCTCCGAAATTAATTTGATGCTCCGAAATTAATTTGATGCGCCGAAATTAATTTGATGCTCAGAAATTAATTTGATGCGCCGAAATTAATTTGATGCTCAAAAATTGATTTGATGCTCCTAAACTAATTTGATGTTCCAGAATTAATTTGATGCTCCCAAATTAATTTGATAGGATGACGTAAGCAAATACAGGGAAATGCACAATACTTCTGACACAAATGACAGAATATACAGGAACAGGCACGGCGCCAATTACTGAGAACAACTAAAATACTGCAAGTGGTTGACAGAAACATAACAGTTCAACTCACGTGAGCATCATGTAGCAATATTGTCATGTTATGATGAATATAACAGTTCAGCTCACGTGAGCATCATGCTGCAGTATTGTCATGTTATGATGAACATAACAGTTCAACTCACGCGAGCATCATGCTGCAGTATTATCATGTTATTATGAACATAACAGTTCAACTCACGTGAACATCACGCTGCAGTATTGTCATGTTATGATGAACGTAACAGTTCAACTCACGTGAGCATCATGCTGCAGTATTGTCATGTTATGATGAACGTAACAGTTCAACTCATGTGAGCATTATCAGTTCAACTCATGTGAGCATCACGCTGCAGTATTGTCATGTTATGATGGATGCCACTTAAACTGATTGAGGTCTTCGTGAATAGCTGGGCTCAGAATTGGAGATTAACTAAATATTATTCTACAGTTGAGTAATTACAGTTGACGGTTGATGTTAGTTACTTATTCAACAGTACGCTGGCCTGCGTTGATATCACAAACAAGCATCACAAACATTATGCAATTAATCACCTAATTGATGGAGGAAAACAGAGGCGTAACCTGTTTTCCACGGCAATTAATTGCTGCGATGAGACAAAACGTCTGTTCAATGACGATGTCCCTCTACAGCTGCCAACGGTGTTAGAAAGTTATGCTAATCTAACAGCGGTGGCCATGGCCGCGCGTTGCCTTGGTCGCCTGCCAATATACGGTAGTAAATACATAAGGATTTGCAGGAACCGCACTCATAACGTTATCCGCACTCATAACGTTATCCGCACTCATAACGTTATCCGCACTCATAACGTTATCCGCACTCTTGGATCATTAGAAATCCTATACATGGTAGATTTTAATACATAGTAGATATTAATACATGTTAGATATAATTGCATGGTAAATATTAAGACATGGTAGATGGTAGACATCATATACATAGTAGATATTACTACATAGCATATATTACTACAGGCTAGATATTAATGCGTGGTATATATTACTTTAGCAGTGTTAATAGAAGTTGTACACGAAGGAAAATCTGTTGCTAGCGTAACAGTTTGACCAGAATCCGAGTAAATACAACTTATTTTTAATGCTGCATCAGCTGATACGCAACGCAATACTGAGTCCAGATGACCGCTACATCCTTCAATCTTTCTCTGTGTACACCAACAAAAATATCGGATGATGTCTAACAAATTTTTTCATTCATTTGTTCCTAACCATACATAAATAAATGTGAGTTAGGCCTTATGAAATGTTCGTGGTTAATTCAAGAACATTTTTTTGCTCATGTTCGAGACGCCATGCTTGAAAATTGTAAGTGAAGTGGATATAAATATTTTGAAATGTCATAAACGGGAGTATTAAAAAAAACAGTAGCCAATCCTGGCTTGATAACAGATTACAGGAGTCTTTGTAATGATGATATCACTTCTAAATACTATTATGTAGTTAGTATACGTTCAGAACAAATAGAAGCATATATGAATATGTGATTTCTTGACAATTGACATGCTGCTAATAAACCTAGTTGTAACACAATTGACATGCCGCTTATAAACCAAGTTGTATCACAATTAACATGCTGCTTATAAACCTAGTTGGATCACAATTGGCAAGCTGCTTATGAACCTAGTTGTAACACAATTGACATGCTGCTTTTAAATCTAGTTGTAACACAATGGACATACTGCTTATAAACCTAATTGTAACACAAGTGACATGCGGCTTATAAACCTAGTTGTATCACAATTGACATGGTGCTTATAAACCTAATTGTAACACAAGTGACATGCGGCTTATAAACCTAGTTGTATCACAATTGACATGGTGCTTATAAACCTAGTTGTATCACAATTAGCATGCTGTTTATAAACCTAGTTGTAACACAATTGACATGGTGCTTATAAACCTAGTTGTATCACAATTGACATGGTGCTTATAAACCTAGTTGTATCACAAT
>SDVV010024904.1:0-12512 GCA_016164225.1 Gammarus roeselii
TTACGCTGCCCATCGCTTATAAAAGCGTTACTAAAGTGTTGAGTCTGGCGTACGGTTACGCTGCCCATCGCTTATAAAAGCGTTACTAAAGTGTTGAGTCTGGCGTACGGTTACGCTGCCCATCGCTTATAAAAGCGTTACTAAAGTGTTATTGCACAGCCTTGGTGGCTTATAACGATGCCAAATTTGTGTGTCATCTTAAACAACAATTTACTTACTGTCTCACAATCTATTTTTTGGAGTCAACATTGATTTATAAGAAGAGTTTTTATTGTGATACATCGAAAGTATAAGCAAAAACCAACGGTGTTTGATGAGGCTTCCCATGCTAATCCTTCGAGAGGGTATTGTATTCTTTTATTTTCTTAAGAAGGCGGCGGTTGGGGAAAATTTCTATTATGATAATTCCATAGGATATGTTATTATTCTCTGATCTAAAGCAAGCGGCTAATGGCACATGCTGGAACCTCGAGGAAAAAGATGACTATTCTCACATCCATCGCAAACTGTGGTTGAGTTAGCTTTATATGCTAATAATCTGAAGGCTTGTGTTAATACCTCGCATCTAACGGAAACCGTGGTTGAATAGCGTTGATTTTTATCACAGCTATACCAAGGAATGGTATATGTAGTGAACTAAGTTTGATGTGGCATATTACCAACTCTATTGATGTTACTTTTTCGTGCTGAATCTTCGAAAACATTGACTAATTTCGGTCAACTATAGCAAATACTGGTAGTTGTACCTCTCAATGTTGATACTACGAAATAAAATATTATTTTTCTTACTCCAATGGCAAGCAATGATTGATTAAGCTTTATTGGCCAAATCATTATAACGATTCGTGATTATTCGTATACCTTAAAGAGTCCGCGGTTTAAAGCTTTATATGCGAATACTTTACCGAGGAATTATTGTACTTCAGCTGTCCAGAGGAAATGAAGCTTATGAACTGATGATTTACTCGTCAATTTTTAAATAATTGGAAAGTAATACGTGTCCGACTGCAGTGCCAGCCAATGATGCTACAGGTCGCGAGTTCGAGCCTTGGCAAGGCCATGGCGGTCTTGTTGCGGGAAGATTAGGCGCCTCCTCCCTCGGTGTCAGCCTAACTTAGCAGCCCTCCTAGTTAGGGGGAAACGGCTGTCAGTCTATATAAACATACATACTGCCAACTAGATTAAGTGTATTCAATAAATGTTTTTTGTAGGATTCCTGGTTAATATGTTTTTCACAGTTGCCACACAGCATCGATTATGAAATGAATAAGTGTTCAATTCAGGTCAAAACAACCATGAGCATACTTGTGAAGCTAGGCCTGCAAACTCAAAACCTTTTTCGCCTCCGCAGTGTCAGAAAATAAAAGGTTTGTCTTGCGATCCTGTATTTTTTGTTCCAATGAAACTCGAGAAATGGTGAGGCCCAAGCTATAGTGGCGTCCAAGCAATGGTGGGGCCCAAGCAATGATGGGGGCCAAGCAATAGTGGGGCCCAAGCCATAGTGGCGTCCAAGCAATGGTGGGGCCCAAGCAATGATGGGGGCCAAGCAATGGTGGGGTCCAAGCAATATTGGGGCGCAAGCAATGGTTGGGTCCAAGCGATATTGGGACCCAAGTCATTTAGCTGTCGTCACGGAGGATTTCGGATGAATGTTGGCTCTTTCCAAAGGGCATGCTAGTGGATACCTCGCCACATCCGATTCTGCACAAGTCCTTTTCGGTTTCAGGTCCAATCACCTAAGAAGATGTCGTAAGAATACTCTTTACTTTTATTGAGTCCATATTTTTATTTAGGTCTAGCATGGAAATTTAGCTTTTATATAATCGAAATATGTACATATATGATCAAAGAAGGCCACAACAGTACTTTATAAAACACACACTTTGATCTGATGTTGTTCTCTAAATTTCACTGCCTCAGCACTTTCCCCAATCACATGAATAAACCTCGTATATTCCTCCTCCCTATCACAACTATCAGTGACACAATTACCTCGCCCACTTCCTCTAATTCCCCCCCATCACTTCAGTTCAAGCCCAAACAAGTACTCCGCCCCTCCAAATCACTCCTGCAACGGTTCTTGAAACTTGCTAAACACCTTATCCGGATTACGTCTGACGCCTTAAGTCAAGATTGGAGTGCGGGCGAATAGGAAACCACGTCACGCCCCTTTGGATCTGATTGGCTCCCTTCATCACCGACGCCCGGCCTGCTCTTTGTTCCGAGGGTCAGGTGGGGAGTTGTCCAATATTTGGGTGGGGAGTGAAGGACTGTTGTTTGCATGCAAATGAAGAGGCGTTAGGAATTGGGTCGAGGAGAGAAGAGGGCGAATAGAAGAGGAGGGAGGTTAAATGGGAAAGTAGTGAAAAGGCTGACAGGCTAAATGAGAGGTTATTGGGGAAAAACTGGTTTGTTTAGAGGTTTATGAATGAGTTTTCCGGGCATTTGAGAAGGTATGGAAGATCATTTTGTTTACAATTATGATGTTACTGGAAGGTTTGTGCTATTACTGAGTTGTTAATGGTGCGAGTAAAATCAATCCAGGAGGCAACAATAAGAGGTTGATTGTCGTTTTCTCGATAGACACACCGGCATTTTGATAGGAATACAGAACTGGATTGGGTTTGAAATCAAAGACACAGCACAGACTGGAGACTGAAGACTGAAGACTGAAGACTGAAGACTGAAGACTGAAGACTGAAGACTGAAGACTGAAGACTGAAGACTGGAGATAAATTTTCAAGATAAGCAGCTTCACGTCTCGTCTCTACGACCGATTTTGTCATGGTCAATCATAAATAAATAGTTAGTCAGGTGGCAATCTGCTGTTGCCACGAGTAGCCACTGTGTTGGAGATCGACGAGTTAAACCTCAATTGCTTTTCTATCGAATAAACTGAACCAAAATGTGACATCTGAATAAGTTAATTGTATGAAAGATTACTTAAAACACTTACTTGAATGTTATGGAGTGTTCAGTACATCTTTGATAGTAGCATTCAATCACTATATCTGCCATCTATTTCTCTTCAAAATTAGTTAGTTAAATAATTATTTATTTGTATGTGCACCGAAGTACAAGTCAAAAATATGAGTTAAATCATATAATATATTAAATCCACACTGGTTTCACAGTAACTGTTCCTTGAAGCACATACAAACTGACCCCACATAGATGTACATTTATTTTAGATGACTCTCCTACTGCTACAAACACGTATGGTATTGTGACAAATTGAATTTTTCAAATTGAATTGCATATATCGTGAGTATATCGTCCTAGGATGTGCTGATGAGTTCACACCTTTGTTCGCAGTAAAACTAGCCCAGCCTACATGTGTAACCCACAATATGAGTAGATCGCCAGCACTCGTGAGCCTTCGACTGAGGTTGTGGCCACCATTCGCGGCTATTCAATATTTCCACCGGAGATGTTAAAATAGTCTGGCAGTGACTTTCAAGACCGTTTTGAAAGGCTTGTGTTTTTCTGTGCGTCGTCTTCTTGTTGATGGCAACAATGCAACAATGGAACCTGAATTGAACATTGAATACCTTCCCCACCCTTCTTACGTAAATGAGGTGGGCGATGACGTGACGGCTCTTACACTAATTTTCAAACGCTCACACGCTCAAACGTTCACACGTTCACACGTTCACACGTTCAAACGCTCACACGCTCACACGCTCACACGTTCACACGTTCACACGTTCACACGTGCACACGCTCACACGCTCACCCGCTCACACTCTCAAACGTTCACACGTTCACACGTCATCACGTTCACCTGCTCACAAGTTCACACTTTCACCCGTTCACACGCTCACGCGCTCACACGGCCACACGCTGACACGTTCACACGCTCACACATTCACACGCCCACCAGTTCATACGCTCACACGTTCACTCGTTTACGCGCTTCCACGTTCGCACGCTCATACGTTCACCGGGTGAGCGGAAAATTCGTGAATCAACCATGCATGTATGTATGTATAGACATACAACCGTTTCCTCGTAATTAGGTGGTGACCAAAGTTAGGCTGACACAGGGGGGGGGGAGGCGTCTAATCTCCCTGCCACAAGACCACCGTGTCCTTGACGGGACTCGAACTCGCGACATGCAGTACCGAAGCTAGGCTGCTACTGTTGTCGGACTCAGCCAAGGTGGCTCAATCATAAGAAGGTAGTGTACTATTCCTCCATATTGAATTTTCCCCTGAATGCTTTATTAAATGAAAAACAGTATAATTACACGATGTACTACCGGCGAATACGGTTTCCCAACAATTTCAAAAGGCAGTACGGACTATCGTAAGGCTATTGTCCAGGGTCTTCTATAACAGCTGCATTCAGAGCCACTCAATTGTGGAGAGCTTAGAGCAAGTCTCGAGGTACTCCGGATCACTTTAAATGACCTTCCAGACCGTTTGTCTATCAACATTAAAGTCTTTCGTGCCTTTTTTTCCAGTCATGTTGCTTTGAAGGACATCAAATCACAAATGTACTGCTTGAGTTTGAAAGATGAATAACTGGACTACTTATCGAAATCCAACACAAGCAGTGTAAGCCAATGGTAATTTGTAGAACAACATTTTGAATTGGCGTCTATAAAATTTCAACGCGCTCCGTACATGTCTCAGCCATCGAGCACTGAAGGGTTCACTCGATCCGGCTCGATGATGAGATGCGTGACGGTTTTGAGCTACAGGAGTCGACAGCATTCCCTGGTTCACCTTTGTCGCACGTCCTCATCAATTTTTCAGACAGATTAATCAATAAAAATTAGGTCAAGCTAGGCTTCAATAGACGAATCAATGGTAAGTGTTTTAATTGGTATTGTTATAACTGGTATTGTTATAACTGGTATTGTTATAACTGGAATTGTTATAAGTGGTATTGTTATAACTGGTATTGTTATAACTGGTATTGCTATAACTGGTATTGTTATAACTGGTATTGTTATAACTGGTATTGTTATAACTGGTATTGTTATAACTGGTATTGTTATAACTGGTATTGTTAGAGTTGTATTGTTATAACTTTTACTGTGTGCTCCAGCACACATGAGATGTACCGTGAAAAAATCGGAAAACATTCCTACGGAGATAATTTGGAATAGGCTGTCCTTGAATGGCCTCCTCGAAGTCCAGATTTGTTGAGTCTTTTTGTAGAGTCATCTAGAAGATAGTATCATCACTAATCCATCCCCTGATTTGGACGATATGAGAAATAGATTAGATGAAAGCCAATTCAGTTCGAATTTAAAAGGTGCAGACAACAATCCCATGTCAGCCAAAATTGGCAACGACAGAAATGGCAATGCGATCAAAGAGGCTTTTATTTATATAGAAAACGCTAAAATCTGTTTATTTATTACTTTAAATCTGTTCTATTATTCAATTGTTATGATTTTTTAAAAATAAATTTACAAACAGAGAAATAATTTGTTTTATTAACGATAATTCTCTCTTATGTCAGCTGTTCGGTGGCCTCTGCCCAGTAGCGAACTGTTGAACGAGTGCAATGCTAACACTTGAATGATGTTAGGTGCTTGCAGAAAACAATTTTCAACGCTTAATATACGGAATACATTCTGAATATCTTTCTTTTATTATGAAGTAATTATTTCTGTGAATGGGTATATTTTTGTCTGACCCATTGATTCACCACTCGCACTCAGAAGTGTAAGGATGAAAGTGTAGGCCTATTTGGTGAAGACGACGGGGGCTCCAGAGTTCAGTCGGAGGTACTATACACTGTTAAAAACATTTTTAGCAACAGATAATTTAGGATAAATTATGTTGAAATTTCCGTCGGTTAAAATCTCAAAAAATATCCGTTGTTTAAGCGGAAACTGTTTTGTTTATTGTATTACTGTATAGTAATGTACGTAATGTCAACAGGTTTCGATTTTTTTTTGGTCCGACAAAATGCCAGAATATCTGCTCAAAACACGCACTTTTTCCATAACTATTTTACAATAGACAAATTTTAAATTTTTCTGTTCTCTAGTCATCTAGAACATCGATCATTGTCCGTCGTTTCACCGACTATAACAATCATTGTCCGTCGTTTAACCGACTATAGCAATTAGCTGGTACTGTCGGTAATGACACAGGTGAATCGGTCACAATTGAGAAACCAAACGAAGCACTTGCTATTTCAAATACATGCCTCCTTATGCGGCACCCTACTATCTTAACTGCTAGTCGACTATTTTAAATGATGACTGCGCAAGACCACATGTGGACGAATGATCGGTTGGCTTATGCCGAGTATCGATGATGAGTGATAGTTGGAAATGCCTCTACGTGCAATCATACTCAAGAGCCGCCATGGCCGAGAGGTTAGCGTATCTGACTGCAGGACTGAATGTCGCGGGTTTGAGCCTCGGACGTCAGTCATAATGACGGACAGTCTTCAGTGTGTTGACAGAATGCGTAAACTCATCTGTCAACATCAACAGAAAAACTCAGTTGTTATACGGACACCGATACATTATTCGGTATTCAGGCAATCAAGACAACTTTGTCTGTTGAATTCATCAGATCAATTTAAATTATCCAGTAAATAAACTGTCGGACACTTCCGTTAAAATACTGCCATTATTTCTAACAGTAATGGTCCTCCGTTATGGGGTTCGAAGTTCTGCTTACCTATCCAAAAGATGCACACTTTGCATAACATTTTTCCCTTGTAGGACGGTAAGAAATTTAATTGTTTAAGTAGAGTCTTTGACATCGTTGATCATATGATTTGTTCAATATTTCAACAAACTTCAATCTTGGACACTGCTCAATATAGATGGACATCTCTCGGGACAACTGCCATCTTTTTGATCTTAAGTGAACTGTTGGGCAGAGCTTGGTCCCACGCGTAACAAATATTTGTTCTAGGCCATTCTGATATTACTAGTCTATCGAAGAAAAGCGATGTCAGTCAGTTAAATATAAGTATTTTGAACGCATAACTGCGGGTTATTTTCAAATAAATACAACGGTTGTACATGATACGTGGCGCGCATTCGACTTGCCCGTCGCAGCACCAATCAAAAATATGTACGCGTTACGGCGTAAAAGTGCATCGTAGGCAAGTCTGTGGAATGGATGGAGTTTCCAATTTGGTTTTAGCCTGGACGAAATGGACGATAATAGTGGGTTTTCAGACAATATTCGTGAGCTTCAATATGCTGAGTAGAAGGTAATGGAGGCATACTTCATGTGTCAATTACGAAAACCCCATAGATGCAAAGCAGTCAAAAACATGGTTCTTACATGACTGGCAGACAAATATAATCATTCAGTGGGAAACTATAATAAATACTTCATTGTGCTAGGCAGTTATCATATCGTGCGGATTGTGTTTCTGAATTGAAAAGCGTTCCGCCGATGCCCTGTTGCTATTATATTATTCCTCTGAATGCACCCATTCGATGTAATCAATCTTTATTTGGGAAGGAGCTCTCAGGACAAAGTGTATTCAGAAAATTCTTAGCCAATCTACTATGACATATGATAACATCCATCACTCATCCTTACTAAATAGTTTATAAATGATGAAAAATTCTGAAATGAATTTACCATGTGTGCTGGTTTATTTCAACATTACTTCATGTTTTCCTTTCCAAATTCTCTTCTCATTTTCCCCTTGTTGACCATGTCCTGACGATGCATTTAAAACAATAAGAAAAATGTCGGGGTTGTAAAATATTTTCGTGGTTTTCAATCCATAAATTATTGTTCTACACTATTCGACTGTCATTAACTTATTTGTCAACATTTTGTTGAAAAACTTGACCGATGATTTAGTTTTCACTTGTCCCATAAGTGTGTGTTGATTCAAATCATTGCTTCGGATGGAGGCAGATATTCTTTCCCTGGTGTAATACAAATGCATTTTTTTACCTTGCAATTAGCAACTCCTTTACTATAAGTACGTCACGTCGAGTGCATTCAACGCGGCTCTGACCACGTAACACAAAATCAAGAACTTTGTTGATACAACAACTCAATGTGACGATTAAACGTGGGTGAATTCAACTTCCAACTTCGTGCGTCATCATATCGCCGTCTGCAACTATTGAGTCGTGTTCTATGGGGTCAGTCATCCTGATGAGATCATAACTGAGATCAGCAGATAACAACCTCAACTTACTACACTGTGCGTCCATCCAAAAACCGTGTGCAAGTACCTTGCCGTGGTCAAGGGTGTCATCCTGAAGTCATATGAATTAAATCAGTCGATGACAGCTTCAACTTTATACTTTATGCGCCAATCATTATGCCGTCTGCCAACATCTAGCATTGTATTAGGCGAGCATATGATGTGGTTCGCTATGATAACAGCTTCAACTTTATACTTTATGCGCCAATCATTATGCCGTCTGCCAACATCTAGCATTGTATTAGGCGAGCATATGATGTGGTTCGCTATGATAACAGCTTCAACTTTATACTTTATGCGCCAATCATTATGCCGTCTGCCAACATCTAGCATTGTATTAGGCGAGCATATGATGTGGTTCGCTATGATAACAGCTTCAACTTTATACTTTATGCGCCAATCATTATGCCGTCTGCCAACATCTAGCATTGTATTAGGCGAGCATATGATGTGGTTTGTCTTATGGGACGAGCTAGAAAAATGACTGCCTGAAGCGACCAAGAGTTTATTATACAATCTAATACTCCCTTCCTGGAGGCAATATGTCATAGTGAGGGATACGAATTATCTGCCCTTAAAGTGAGGTGGGACAGAATCCAACTGTTGCTCGAAGATGCCGATATTAATAGAAATAATGTTCACCTCCTCTCCGCCTTTAATGTTGTGTGTCAATGGTACGTATGTGGCTGTCAGGCTGGGATACGTCCCAGATTAAGTTCTTCGCGCAACGGCTTCACACTTTACTTCTCTAACATCGAATTTTGTTAGAATTGTGTACGTGTGGGAAAGAGACATCAAATTTATCCAGGCGCGTTTGTCAGTATCACAATTTATAATGTTGCGTAGCGTATGTTACTCCTACTTTGTCTTCACGTATGTTCTTTTGAATGACGTGCACGGAATGCTTTGTTGTACTTATTTCTTTGTTATCAACACTGAACCAGCGAGTTCTTCAATAATGACTATTATTTTTAATTTTTATGTTACTATTCTGAAATCAGTCGATAGCTGCTTCGACTTGCTACTTTGTGCGTACATCATATCACCGTCTGCAAATATCAAGTTATGTTTAATGGTGTCATCCTGAAGTACTCTGTAATTAAATCAGTCGATAGCTGCTTCGACCTGCTACTTTGTGCGTACATCATAACGCCGTCTGCAAATATCAAGTCATGTTTAATGGTGTCATCCTGAAGTACTCTGTAATTAAATCAGTCGATAGCTGCTTCGACCTGCTACTTTGTGCGTACATCATAACGCCGTCTGCAAATATCAAGTCATGTTTAATGGTGTCATCCTGAAGTACTCTGTAATTAAATCAGTCGATAGCTGCTTCGACCTGCTACTTTGTGCGTACATCATAACGCCGTCTGCAAATATCAAGTCATGTTTAATGGTGTCATCCTGAAGTACTCTGTAATTAAATCAGTCGATAGCTGCTTCGACCTGCTACTTTGTGCGTACATCATAACGCCGTCTGCAAATATCAAGTCATGTTTAATGGTGTCATCCTGAAGTACTCTGTAATTAAATCAGTCGATAGCTGCTTTGACCTGCTACTTTGTGCGTACATCATAACGCCGTCTGCAAATATCAAGTCATGTTTAATGGTGTCATCCTGAAGTACTCTGTAATTAAATCTGTCGATAACAGCTTCAACTAACAAAAATTGCATCCATCGTAACACCGTCTGCAAATATATTTCTGCACCCGTTGGCGTCATCATGATGTGATCTGTAATTAAATCTGACGGAACCAGCCTCAAAACTTTCTCAAAAGCCAACATCGGGATGATAGCTTCCTCCCTCTAACAACAACCAGGACCATAATATGCTCCAATCCATTGCTTCTATTCTCCTTCACCACAGCACTAATCCACAACAGTAACAAGCTTAACCCGTAAACGCCTTCTCACTTTGAGTCTTTCCTCCGCGAGTTCTATTCGGCCCATCGAACTCATGTGACCGTTCAAAAGGTGGTAGGTGAGGGGTGGTGAGCCAAAGAGGGGGAGCGGGTCACCAAGTCACGCAACTTCAGCCCTCTTGAGCTCCCTTCAACACCATGGGCGGTAAACAGTCCAAGCTGTTTGGCAAACAGAGCTCCTCGTAACAGTTTTCGTACGGAAATGACTGGGTGCTAGATTTATCTATCCTTCGACGAGCAAAATATTCTGCAATACAAATCGGAATACCAACGGATGTCCTACTTCAACACAAAATTGAAATTTCAATGTAATATTTCCTACAAATACTTCCTAAAACACTGTTCCATATGTTGAATGTAATAGGCCGCTTTGGTGCATTTTTTACGCCGAATTAATGCGTATAGTAGGCCGCACTGTGGAAATCAAGGAGTTTATGCAGGTTTGTGACAATTTAAACGCCCTTTCATATCGACATTATATGACATTTTAACCTATGAATTACCGGAATAAATTGAAATGACATTTGTTAAGTTTTATTTCCAAAATGAGGCCCGCTTTTATGAACGCAGATCTGAACCGTTCGATGGAGATTGCCACTGCACGTCGAAGACTCTCCTTGCTCATTTCTTTCACGACATTGCACTGCTTTTCAGAAGTTAATTTGCCGTTCTCTTGCGTTCGTGGACAATGGATCCCACCTCTCCATTAAGGCGCCAGTCGTGCCTGAGGCCTGGCTGTGAGCGGGGCAAAGTTGGTTCGCTCGATTGCCTTACGGTCGAGATGTGCCTGAGGCACGACGAGTGAACTACTTTTCATTCCGACGTCCTGAAAAGAAGAAGTACGGTATGATGGATACCGCGACACTTCGTCTCGCCCACAGCCCTCCCGCGAACAGCATTCATGAGCACTGATTACAGAACAGGCCCACAGTTAATCAGCACTGCCTACAGAACAGGCCCACAGCTCATAAGCACTGGTTATAGAGCAGGCCCACAGCTCATAAACACTGCTTACAGAGCAGGCCCAGAGCTCATAAACACTGCTTACAGAGCAGGCCCACAGCTCATAAGCACTGCTTACAGAGCAGGGCTATAGCTCATAAACACTGCCTAGAGAACAGGCCCACACCTCATAAGCACTGCTTACAAAACAAGCCTACAGCACATAAACACTGCTTACAGAACATGCACACAGCTAATAAGCTTTGCTTACAGAACAGGCTCACAGCACATAAACACTGCTTACAAAACAAGCCCACAGCTCATAAGCATTGCATACAGAACAGGCCCACAGCTCATAAACACTGCTTACAGAACAGGCCCACAGCTCATACAGACTGCTTACAGAACAGGCCTAAAGCTAAAAAAAAAACTACTTATAGAACAGGCTCACAGCTATAACATGAATGCATGCACATAGTTTTTATTGCAGTACCATCAAGATAACATCACTGCGGAAGCTTAGATAACTGAAAAATATTTAAGCCCCAAAGAAACGAAATTATGAGTAGGTAATATAACGGACAAAATCAATTGTCTATGCCATTTAGATTAGGGTTTAGCTTAGGGAAAGTTACCCCGAGCCTGTAACCTTGACGTGTCGGAATTTCGAGGTTACTCCTGTAATCTCGATTTTGCTAAACCACTTTTGGCGGCTGGGATAACCCGTTGTCACTCTAGGCATCTCTGATGGCAATGTTACAAGACAGCCCATGTAACATTTCGCCTGGAACGCTAGAACATAATGTTATGTGGCTTTTCCATTAAATCACATTCTCTCTGCTTGCTTCTAAAACCGAGTGGAATAAGAATGTATTTTATCAAGGCGCCAATTTTTAATTAGCTTCTCGCCTTGGCTAGAACACAGTAACCTCGATTCTTCCTCGTGATTGGTGCAGGTTAGATGTGAGAAGTGATTTTTTTTGCCCACTGTACTCGTGTTACCGACCACTGCCAGAGCAGCAAAAGTGTCGTCTGGGAATCAGTGATCGGACCTTCTGGGGTACATGACAAATGTGAATGGTCAAGGAGGCCTTCTCTCGCCTCTCCCTTTCAATGTGTCTGTAATGGAAGGCAAAGAGGCCTTCTCTCGCCTCTCACCTTCAATGTGTCTGTAATGGGATTAGGCAAGGACGCCTTCTCTCGCCTCTCACCTTCAATGTGTCTGTAATGGGATTAGGCAAGGAGGCCTTCTCTCGCCTCTCCCCTTCAATGTGTCTGTAATGGGATTAGGCAAGGAGGCCTTCTCTCGCCTCCCACCTTCAATGTGTCTGTAATGGGATTAGGCAAGGAGGCCTTCTCTCACCTCTCCCCTTCAATGTGTCTGTAATGGGATTAGGCAAGAAAGCCTTCTCTCGCCTCTCCCCTTCAATGTGTCTGTAATGGGATTAGGCAAGGAGGCCTTCTCTCGCCTCTCCCCTTCAATGTGT
>SDVV010024906.1:0-12511 GCA_016164225.1 Gammarus roeselii
ATAGAGCGTGCCTATATTAGTATATATCAGTTGCTTATAATAAAATTTTATGTTAAATATTACGTCTGTGATAGGTGTTTCTGATGCTCGTCTTTTGCTGCCGTCATACCAGACTGTCGAAGGATTTTTTTCCCAATTTCGCCGCCGGAAAAACGAAGTTTTTCTTCAATAATTGCAATCTGACTTTACTGGAAGTCATTTCTCCACATCCTAAACTAGTTATGACCCTAAGTATCAGTAAATGAGCAAATATTCCGAAAAAACAATCTTTTTAATAATATGATACAACATTTGATAAACATTTTGTCAATTCTATAGCAAACTTATTGCATTAACATGAATACCAATCATGCTAGATAAGGGATTGCTGTCTCGATATGAAAATGTGATAAAAAAAAACGTTCCTGAACATTAAACATGAGTTAACACTTAGGCCTAGAAATGTCACCATGTGTTAAAAAAATGGGGTCCTTATAAAATTAATTACGCATATTGAAATTAGCTGTGGTGTCATTATTGTGGGTCATTTACTTCCAAATGTCATCATATGTGTGTAGAATTGCATTTGATCACTTTTCATTGAAAAAAAAAACAGAAATATTCAGTAACAAAATAGGTGCGGGGAGTCACCCCCAATTTTTTTTTCACCTGGGGTGACTCCCTGCAAATGTATATTTGTATATATCTACAAAAGTTTACATTTTTCCTCAAAATCCTTCTTACGCAACGAACTAAACCATATTCCGAGTATCACCACCAAATTTGGTTCTAATCCAATGAAAACTCTAGCTACAGCATCAAAGTTTGCGGAACGTCAATTTTTCCAAACCAAAATTTTCGGGGACCTGAAAAACACACCTTCACTTTGGCGATTTTTCATAAATTCTGTGCGCGCATCAAATTTCTACAAGTAGCTGAGACTTACTAACAAAGGCCTGCTCTTTCAAGCCCCGTAGTCAAACGGTGAGTTTTCCGACGTCTTGGTGCTCAAAAGGGGGGTGCGAGCAGTCACCCTGCGTTTCTGACTGCGGGGAGTCACCCCGGTCGATGCTAACTTTTTTTTTGGTCAACGCTAGACTGTTGAAACTTATGGTGCTCTATGGTTATAATAGTAGCTATACACACCGTATTTACAAAGTTTCTTGGCTGTGTACTTTTTGAGTTATTTCAAAGTATGCGCAAAATGCGGGGAGTCATCCCGGTGGACGCTACATTACAAAAAAAAATACATACATGCTTACACACACATCCCTGCACATAAATCAAACTTCATCAGCCTAATCAAAATCTGAAAATTCCTCGTATATCAGATCAGCAAGAGCTTGCTTATAACGAGTGATAACTGTCAACTGCACTATGTCAGCAGGCAAGCCATTCCCCACACCAACACATCTCACACTGAAGGACCTACTGAGGAGATCAGAGGAGCGAGGAGGAAATGCCAGCTTCAGCCCATGACCTCTAGTACCAACTCTTGGAGCCAAAAACAACATTAGTTAGCAAATTCTCTGAGTTCCCATGCAAAATTTTCCAATATTTGATCAGGTCTGCCCTAAGAAGCCAGTCCTTGATGGAAAACAAATCCAGGCTCCTCAAACGATCACCAATATCCATGCCAGAAAGTCTATCAATGTTTTTAGTCCATCTCCTCTGGACAGCCTCCAGCAGCCTGCCGTCCCCACAATACCGAGTGTTCCAAATGCAGGATGCTTACTCAATAAGGGGACGAATATGCAAAACATATACGGACAGCATAAATTCCCGTGACCTGCAAACAGTTGATCTCAACAAACAGTTGGCCAACCCACCAGCCATTGCAGTGGTGGATATCTTAAATCAACTATACATTATAGACCAGGTCTGCTCAGCAGGAAATATTTGTTTCTCCAAACATAGTTTGTCAATTGATAAAGATCAACCTGGTTTTTAGATGATATTTATTTAGGATACAACATGATTCTGAACTTTGATAACAGCCTTCCCTCAAGGCATCACATTGTTCAAACATGCAGACACAATGGGATTTCTCAAGACTCATCCAGTGATCATAGTGCTATATAATACTGTGAGTAGGAATATAATGGAGCTCTGCATTGGTCTCTCTTAGCTTGAGCACCTGACAAGCAGGTATGCCGAGATGTCTGTGGGGCTGGAAAGGTATAAACAAATGTAGAAGGTAGCTCTACACTATGCCGAGTTGCACATGCCAAAAAGACTCGTTTTCATCAAGTATCATCAGCCAAGGTGACTCCTCACATTTTCAGCCTACTTTTAAATAACTTGAAAAGTATGGGGCCAAGAAACTTTGTATTTACAGCGTTTATAGCTATTATTATGACCACAAAGCACACAGTAAGTTTCAACATTCTATCAACCAAAAAAATTCATTTATGAAAAACAGGGCGGCAAGCTATGACCCCAATTGGGTGATTTCCCGCACCAAACGGGGTGATTCCTTGCACCCCACATACATCAAATATTGAAATGGGAATTAAAGTTTGAGAATACCAATAGATGCCTTTATCTAGTTTGCACAATTTGGCAGGCAGCGCATGCAAACATTGATAAAAAATATTTGATTCCCACATGAAATCTTGAAATAGAGTGCACGTGAAGACACCTTTGCAGAATATTACAGGCGGAAACGGTACATCACACGTGAACAAATTTTCAAACTGTTTGTTCTGCTACAATATGCACGGATTTTCCTTCAAAGCATAACAAATCAAGCTAAAATTAAAATTCCTGACCACTGCACATCACTATTTAGTAGCTTATGTTGTTGACCAGACAGGCCGCATCAATAATCGTCAGCTATTAATGAGAGAAACAAACAAAAACCAACTTTGCATATTTTGGCGGGAGAACAAGAAATTTGTGAATGACAAAACAATGTGTTATATTAGGCAAGATGAAGTGCATCAGTGTTTTGTATGAATGCAACAATAGCTCAACTGCAATATTAAATTACCCCCTGCACAGTTTGAACAACAATTTAACATAGGTAGCTAGTTGCATTTTGACAATAGATGAAAACAAACACCGACATCACACATGTTTGGTAAACCAATTGGAAGTCCAAAATTTTGCATTAATGTCATCAGTCGTGTGGTCGGGAAGATATGTGAATGACGTCGTTAGTGATGGCAATTTTTAATGAGAACTGACAATGATTGTTAATATGAGTTACATTCCGCTTATTAGGACACCTGGATGGTGAATGATGTTGCATCTATGTGCGGTCATCTCAAACTCTACACAGATTAATTATGTGGTCCATTGCACGGAGTATGCACCTCTAGCTTTCCGCTGTGAATATATTTGCCAGCATCTTGTTAAAGTAATGCACATAACTTAACAAACATACTCTGCGGGCGCAAGCAAAGGTCTAGATGTGTCGATCTCAGCTTCTGAGGCACACGGATGGTTCGGTTCCTGACATTCAGCTATAAAAACGCACGTAATGTTCTCAACCCCGTGCCCAATTGTGCAATCTGGGCCTATATTAGTATATACCAGTAGTTTAAAATAAAGTGTTAGTTTAATATTACCTCTGTGACAAGTCTTATTGATGTTTGTCTTTTGCTGCAGTCATACTAGACTGTCAAAGGGATTTTTTTCCAGATTTCACAGCAGGAAACTAAGTTTTTCTTCAATAATTCCACTCAGAACATTATTGGAAGTCATTTCTCCACATCCTGAACTAATTATGACCATAAAGAATCAGTAGTTGAACAAATACTACAAGAACACTATTTTCTTATTGATTCGATAATACATGTAAAAATTTTTAAAATAAAATTCTATAGCAAACTAATTGCATTAACATGAATACAGGTCATACTAGGTAAAGTATTGTTATCTTGGTATGTAAATATGATAAAAAAATATAGTTTATGGGTGTTAAACATAAATTAACACTTCTACCTAGACTTGTCAGCATGTGTTATAAACATTGGGTCATTATAAAATTTGTTACACATTTTGAAATTAGCTGTGGTATAATTATTTTGGGCCATTTACTTTCAGATGTCATTATATATATGGAAAATTGTATTTAATTACTTTTCATTGATGAAAAACTGAGATATTTATCAATAAAATTGGTGCAGGGAATCACCCCCGATTGTTTTTTCACTCAAGGTGATTCCCTATGGTTGTATATTTGTATATATCTATAAAAGTTTACATTACTTTCCTAAATGTAACAAACTACCTCATATTCCGTGTATCCCCACTAAATTTGGCCCTAATCCAATGAAAACTCCAGCCACAGAATTAAAGTTTGCAGAACTATGAATTTTCCAAACCAAAATTATCAGGCTTCTGAAAAACACACCTCCACTTTGGCGATTTTTTTTCAATTCTGTGCGCGTATCAAATTTCTACAAGTAGCTGATACTTCCTAACAAGGACATGCTCTTTCAAGTCTTGTAGTTAAATAGTGACTTTTCCAACGTTTTGGAGCCCACAAGGGGGTCACCCAGTGTTGCTGACCGCGGGGAATCACCCAGGTTGTGGCTACTTGTGTGTTCCTGGCCCAGACTTGTGATGGGGTAGGGCAGGCTGGAGGGTCTGGGGATGTTCAGGTATACATTTAATAGCCCATTGTTGGCAGGTTAACCTTCAGTATTCTTGGCACATAAACCCACTTCTGACAGCCTCATCACCTATTCAGGAACTGTCTCAAGTCTGTGAGAGGGGTGAGAAAACGCGAGGTTAATCTTCCGCTATCCAAAGTCTCGGGGCAGGTGCCACTCAGGTGTGCAAAGAGGCCTGGAAGTTCTGCGCTTACCAAACCCAGAGGAATGCAGAGGGAGCCCAGAAGAGAAATTTTATTGGTTGCGAGCACCTTGAAATGAAGTTCTGGGCAAGGTCAGAGGTGGAGCCCAGGTAGGAACCTGGTCCCAGAGGTCAATCCCAGAGAGGAAGCCCAGAGGAAGCCTTTGATTTTATTTGATCCCAGAGGCCAAAACCCAGTGGTCCAACTCAGCAGCTGGCAGGTGCAGAATTGGTGTTGGTTTAGGGTGCTCTATGACTTTGTCTCTTGAACAGCTTGGGTGGGCATTTGCCATTGCTCAAAGTACTAACATGTAGCAACAACTTACAACACAAAAGCAGTAAATTCTTAGATCCAAGTGTGACTGTACCACTAGTCAAACACATGACTACAAGTTCAAAAAAAAAACATTGAGAGCACTAATAAAATAAAACCTAAATAAACAGCAATTTACCAATATTCCCTACATAGCTATATTTAAAGACAGACCTCTACCAATCCTCATTATCTGCAACTGCATCTGCTAGGCAGCGTTGACAGGGGTGATTCCACGCGGTCAGCAACATGGGGTGACTCCCCCACCCTCCTTTTGAGCACCAAGATGTCGGAAATGTCACTATTTGACTACGGGACTTGAAAGAGCAGGTCTTTGTTAGTAAGTATCAGCTACTTGTAGAAATTCTTAACGCGCACAGAATTTATGAAATATATTGCCAAAGTGGAGATGTTTTTCAGGTCCCTGATAATTTTGATTCGGAAAAATCAACGTTCTGCAAACTTTGATGCTGTGGCTAGAGTTCCCATTGGATTAGGACTAAATTTGGTGGTGATACTCCAAATAAATTGTAGTTCATTACACATGAAGGATTTTTGAAAGATATATAAATTTTTGTAGATATATACAAATATATAACTACGGGGAATCACAGGTGAACAAATGATGAATGGTGATTCCCCGTATCTATCTTGTTAATAAATATCTCTGTTTTACTTTAATGAAAAGTAATTAGATGCAATTCTTCACACGTATAATGACATCTGAGAGTAAATGACTCACAATAATGACACTACAGCTAATTTCAAAATGCGTAACTAATTTTATAATGACCCAATGTTTATAACACACTGTGACACATCTATGCCTAGTGTTAACTTATGTTTAATGCCCAGGAACCATATTTTTTCTATCATATTTCCATATCAAGATAATAATACCTTACCTAGCATGATTGGTATTCATGTTGATGCAAAATTTTGCTATAGAACAGAAGAAATACATTTTTTACGTGTTTTATCTTTTTTTTTCAAGTAATATTAGCTCATTTACTGATACTTTAAGGTCTTAATTAGTTTAGGATGTAGAGAAATTACTTACAGTAGAGTCAGATTGCAATTATTGAAGAAAAACTTCTGTTTTGCACACTGAAATAGGAAGAAAAAATTCCTTCAATAGTCAAGTATGACAGCAGCAAAAGACTAGCATAAAGACCTGTCAGACGTAATATTTTACGTAAAATTTTATTTTAAGCAACTGATAAATACTAATATAGGCATGCTCAAACTTGTAATTCACGTTTTTATTATTACTACATGGAGGGTGCGGGGAATCACCCCTGATTAGGGGCCATAGCTTGCCTCAGTTTTTTTAGTTAAAAAACTTTTTTGTTGATGGCGATAGAATTTTAAAATTTACCATGCTCCATGGTTGTAATAGTAGCTAGACACAACGTACATACGAAGTTTCTCGCCCGAGTATTTTTAATTCATTTCAAAGTATGGGGAAAATGAGGAGAGTCACGGTTCCCCTTGGTCAACGCTAGTCCTTTTTCAATTTTGACAATGCAGATACTTCAGAACTTCAACACATTTTAAATCTTTATCTGAGCCCATGGTCCTCATGCAGGTAACATTCAGACCCAATTAGGAAGAAGCCTCATCACACAATAAATATTAGTCTTCATATCGGCAACCTTATCAAGGTTATTTTCTGCTTGTATTTCAAATGCTCCTGAGCTCTACGCTAGTCTTCCTAAACAAGTTTATCAAATTGGGCAGACCTGGCAAAACATTCAGGTGAAGTCCATTCAGAAGCATTTGAATCTGAGCACATAAGCCCCAACCATGGTGGAACTAACCAGTGTTACCACCAGAACCAGTAGATTGATCATTGAGTGGCAACTTGCCCACAAGAGCCAATAGTGCCAATCAAAGTTCTATTATGTTGGCAACACCTGCTCTGTATGCAATGGTAGGTAAAATCACATTCTACATACTTCAAAAGCTGATTCATCAAGGGTTAGGACACCTATCTTCAATCCAACACACTGTGGTGGTAAAAATATGTACAGTCTTGTCGGCATACAGTGGTATGCACAATTGGGTGCAAGATCAATAATATTATACATATTTTTATGGAGCAGCAGACTAGCACCTATACCTATTCAGCCAGGGTGCACAATTTGGCAGGCAATGCACACAAATACTTAAAAAAAAAAAATTTGATGTGCACAGAAAATCTTGAATGGCAGTGCATGTGAAGACATCTTTACAATACATTGTATGCAGAGACAGAACATGGCACATGAACAAATCATTAAACTATTGGTTGCATTACAATGACATTTTCTACCTAACTAACCAAAACATGCAAATTCAAACCTACACTAGGTATATGTAAGTTCACAAAATTCCTAACTAGCACTGCAACATTTTTGAAGATCTAGTTATTGGTTTTGGCCACATCAACAGTTGTCAGAAAAATTAAGATGGACCCTCAGTTTCCCCTTCCCTTTTCTCTCTGATGATGCCCTCAATAGATCATTACTCATCTACTCTTTCCTTCTCACAACCCTACTCCAAGCTATGATAATACAGAAGTCCAATCTCCATACAAAAGATAAGCACACAATCATTGAAAAAACAGGAATCCAACTAGCAGTCTGGGCCAAGCACCTCAAAAGACAAGATCTGCATAGGTTAGGGCATCTTAGCTGCATTCACTCAGCTTAAAGCTTTGTGGAGCATGTCTGAATAGTAGTTTACAGCTTTACACTTGTTACAGTACAAGGGATATTACTCAGTACAGGCTTTAAATTGCCCTTGTTCATGTGTTCCACAGTGTAGGCTTTGAGCAATGTTTACAGTCCAAACTCCCACTAGATAGAGGCTACCATAACTACAGCTCAGAGCATGGGGTGAACCACCTGCCAACGGCTATGGGAGTATGGTCCAAAATTAAAATGTGTACTGTCATTACTGTGGTGCCCACCCTGGGCGTGGATCAGTGACTCCGTGCCAACATGATGTGTGCAGTTAAGACATTGGCTGGCAACATTACGTTACGAGCCGACTGTTGTTCGTTCGAGCCTACTGTTGAAACGGTAATGAAACCTTTCTACCTAACTTCGGGGTACGAGTTTCTAACCCGCGGGGCATATGAAAGTGTGTATAACCTGCGAAGAAAACGTACGTTACGCGCACCAGAACGTCTCCCTTTAGCATCGCTAGGTTCGCTGATACGAGCAAAATGATATATTAGTGTTTAAAAATATTTTGTATTGTACTAGCATGAAATGTTATAAGCAAACGCAAGTATTATTGATATTAGCCTTGTCGAAACTGCGTCTGTTCACGATTCGCTGTTAGGTGAATTTGATCAAAATTTAGTATCAAATAGGCGACGTACTTTGTTACCACTTTTTGCTATTCGTCTGGTATGTCGATCGACATTTATCATTAAAAGATCATATAAACTAAATACTTTATAATATATTTATTTTATTCAACAACCCTTGAACGCAATTACTCCCTTAGATGACGTCACTTATTTTTTGTTATACTTGTTGTCCTCGTAACTGTAATTAACTCCTATTGACACATGTGGTGGTAGTGAACACTGAAAGATGACGGCAACGTCACTAATATAATGCCTTATATGTGAAACTGGTCTAATAGTTCTCATTTATTGAACATCAGGTATTGTGCAAAAAAGTGGTGCTCGAATGAAGTAATGACATATTCCATTCCTTCAAATTAATTACTTGAAAAAATAATAATTCGTTTGGTCATCCTGCATAGGGTCATTCTCAAGCCATGATAATCTCTAGCGAATGATGGATAATTATAATAAATTATAATGATGAATGTTGATTTATATAGGTCTCCCAACCATACTGATGGTATGTTCTCTCGGAAATAATCTCGTTTAATTTTTATTTTTTTCAGGGAAAGATCTATTGACTTTTGGAAATTCATGTTTCTGTTAAACTTGACAATATTCAAAAATTTACGGCGTCATAAATTGGACATGCTAGTCGATGATCAGCAGGCAGAAAAAATTGTCTAATATTACCACTGAAAATCACTTTACATCTGCTTCATTTGTTTTCATTGACCAGGCGAAATGTTGAATAACGGACACTATTTGTTAACTTATCACCGAAAAGTCATTCGTCCATCCAGATAATTTGAAAACAAAATAAAATGTAATCCATATACACAATATAGGATTATCAATATATAACACATAGGTAAAAAAACTGTTCACAATGACGTCAGAACAATTTTTTTTTTAATATTTTGACTTAATGTGAAAAGCTATGAGCTCAAATTGACACACGTGTATAAAAAAACACACATTGTCAAACAAGGTATAAATCTTATTGGAAGTTTTATTGTCTATGTCCTAGAAAAAAGTCATACTTTAAAAAGTTATTATAATAAATATGGATATAAGCAACGTAGGGATACAGGAAAATCTGATGGACGGTTGGAATGAGGGATACTGAGACACCATTCCTCATCAGGGAAGGTTTGTGACGTCATAAACTGATTTTCTCAGGGGCGAACGTTCGAAGCATTGTAACACGTAGATAAATGAGTAAGACTGTAAGGGCTCGCGAAGTCGAGTTCTGCATTGCTCTCCCTCACATCAACTATCGTACAAATTACTTCCTGTAAATAATAAGTTTTTTTAAGATTAAGGTATATTTTAGACCATTGTATTAACTTCCATTGGAAATGGGTCGTAGATGCAGTTTTCTCTCTGGCGCAGTTTTCTCTCTGTCATCAAGCAGTGCGGGAATCCAGCTCGATGTTCCCGGCGTATACTGTAAGGAACCGTTCGGCAACAAGGATTTTTGGTGCCAGCCAATTAGCGCCAGGAGCGGCAACATGGACTAGACGCGAGTCAATCCCCATCTCAGAAGCGACACAGGGATCTTGAAATGTTAAGATCAGGATTAAAGGAGAGTTTTAAATTCAAAATTACATACTAATTATAGTGATTGTTTTCGCCCGTTATTATTCATAGTTAAAAAGAGCAACATCAAGACAGTTTAAAATGTAGGGAGACAAGTTTTTCAATAAAAATAGCGAATAATTGGCACAGCCACATCAGCAGTCTGCCCCGTCTGGCTGTAGCCAATCACGTGTCAGCACGGCCAGATATTCAGGCCAGATCTTCGGCCAAGCCTCACTCAGCCCCCACCAGTGGCAGCAACAAGTTGTATTCAAGGTAATTCTTCCATTTTCTATTGCACCCTGCACTTTTAGTTTTTGCTCGACCAGTGGCGTTGGTCGTTTATTAACTGAGTTAGTTTTTTGCTCAACCGGTGTCGTTGATCGTTTTGTTTAGCTGAGTTTAGTTTATAAGGCATTCTACAAGTTCTACAACAATCGTAGGTACATGTTGTGATTTTCCCATAATCTGTGTCCAGAAAATACTGATAGCCCCTACTCACAACCTTCCTGGCCCCCATCTTTCATGACCGCATGGCCAGCGTTGGAGCAGGAATGAACTATTATTTGCTTTGATTAACGCGTGACTATAATATTCTCACCCTTATTTGGTTTGGTCGTGATTACATTTATCTAATGCTCATTTAACGTAACCAGTCACCACGTTCACTGTTTTATTCTATTAAAATGACTATTTTGATCCTTCACGTGGTACTAAAATATTGAATTACATAAAATCAGATCTTACCAATAAACTAAATTTACACATGAATTCTTTCGTAATTCCACCACCTGCGGGCAAACATTAGGGTTTTGTCATGGAAAAGACAACCATAAATGCTAAACCCTTAAAAGACCATCGAATAGTACGTGACTATATAGAAGATTTCAATTCAATTTCATGACCTACAAATTGAATATTGGTGGTACATGTTATATAATTAGAGATGTGGCGGCTTTTAGCATCGATCGATTGCTAACCATTCCGTTGCATACGAACATTCAGTAATTTCATATGAAGAAACAGTTAATGACGTCACAAACCATCAACTTCAAGAGGTAGTATCTTGATGTTCGTTTGCCCAATCGCTCTTATTTTTTACAGTATCCCGGCCGTTATAATTTCACAATAACGGATTTTTTTTGACGGAACACAAGGGACTAAAGATGTAAGATAAGGTCAACGAAAAATGATTTCTTCAAGATGAAAGATAACATTCTTTGCACCCAGAAGCGTCGCATGACTGTAGACAACATTGAGAGTTTATGTTCCCCCATATTGGGGATAATTAGTTGGGCGCATGCCGGCCGATGGTTTCTTTAGCTCAGATGCGGGGTTGGGATGGTGGTGGGACGTCTCCTCTCACCTCCCGCCTCCCCCCCTATGACGATACCATCTTTTCCACACGATCGAACGAACCTTTATTAAGAAAATATACTTAAATGGTGTTATAGGACACTTTTTCATGATTAGATTGTTCAAATAATTCAAAATGAATTTTGAAGAGTTAATCATGACTGTTACATTAAACTCTCAAACGCGCCATGAGTTGAAAAGAGCTTAGTTGAGGGAAGTCATTCGAGTTTAAACAATTTGGTACAATAATGTGACGACCCAAGTATGGTGCCTTTGTAGCAGCGTCTTATTCACATAATCGCCCCAACAAATCATATTTTATACAATAAATACCAAAATTTATTTAACGAAAAGTAACTCACATAAACGCCATCAGGTCGCTAGACGCATAACTTTCCAATCGTCATCATCACAACAACAATAAAATCTATTGTCATACAGGCAGCCAAACGCTACTTTGGTTACCATCAATGATGTCAGTCAATTTGTGCTGACCCTCTGATGCTCTCAATGATATCAGTCTCTTTGTCCCGACCCTTTGGTGCCCTCAATAATGTCAGTCCCTCTGTTTTGACCATCTGGTGGACGGTGGACGAGCCGACATCACATCTCATCGGGAGCGCGAGAGGTCTGGGCGACCGGCCGGTATTGAGATAGAAAGACCCGAATAGCGTATGAGCTGCTTGATGTTTTGTACGTATGACGTCGTGCGCGTGTGGCGTCTAACGACATCATGACGTTTCACGAGTTGAAATTTTCATAAAAAATAATACATCTAGTTATTGTATGAAATAGATATTGCATGGGCGATTATATTGTTGAGACGCCGCTACATAAGCAGAATAAACTGAAGCGCGTATTTCAGTTGTAAAGTGCAACAACAATGGCAGAACACTGAGTCTAAGGTAGAAATCCGTGTCTTAGTTATGTAGTCTTTGGCTTGGGCGCTAGGATCTGCTCATGCAAACAGTAGAAGCGTGAGCTGTCAGGCATTGGTGCGATGCGTATGGAGTGATAAAGTCTAACGTCAAGGTCATATTATAAATAATCGTGACAAGTTTGCGTAGTATTGCTAGTTATCAGGACGTAGTTGATACATTTGGCAGTAACTGTCGCAGTATTGTTTGCTGGGAAGA
>SDVV010024907.1:0-12511 GCA_016164225.1 Gammarus roeselii
TATATTTATATATATATATATAAGTAGATTGCGAAATGTTAGTTTCACCTAGAACCTGTCGAGTTGAAATTTCTGGAATCAATATATGGTCGGCGTTAAAACTTTTGTTCGAACATCTGAGCGACTCCACCCCGTGTGCATACACGTTGGGTCCCGACGATGCCCCCATCCCCAGGGGATCGGGGCAGAGTTTCTGCCCTTTTGAACCCCACATTTTCAAACTTAGACTTCTACTTTTCCTTTTCTGGCTTACGCCATGTATCTCACACACTGATTATTCATCTGCAATATCTGAAAAGTTTGGTTTAATGCAAAAAAATCACGATTGTTTATTAATACAAGAAATTAAGTACGTTTTTTATCAGTGCCTTGAGGTTCAACTAGTTCCCTCACCACCGTTTACCATTAGAAGAATGCACTTATATAAATAACGTTATATAGAGTCATTAGTCCTCAGTACCCTGTCCTTCTTAGGGGGTAATGTGTAAGGCTGTCGCCACTCGCCCTAATAGACGATCAGCTGGGCCACGAATCTTGTTCCCCTACGCACTGAAAACAAGATAATTCCATCACCAGGACCAAATTTCGTCCAGGGCTGGGAAGCCAGATGACTGACCTGCAGGTGGTTTTGGCAGTTTATAGCACCTCGACAACAGATGGGGCAGGTACGCAGGTGCGGATGACAGGAGAGCAGAAACTGTCAATTCGAGAACCAGATGGGGTGGGTCTGCAGCTGACTTTGGGATCATAATAGAAAGATTATTGCACTGATCTCATGAGTGAATTAGTATTTTTACAAAATTTAAAATTGACCTCACTCAGAAATAATTCTATTAGTCCGGATCTCTGGCTCCGGACGTCGTTCTGCTATTCGGTGGTCAGACATCCCCCACCATCACTAGACTTGGTCTTATATTAGTGCAAGCGACTCTCGTCATGACGTTGAAGTGGGTGATCCACTCTGAACTCACGATTAAAACTGTATCCGTGTTACGATAGTGTTCAAATTGAACACGTCGATGAACTACAATGAAGTCACAAACATTTGTTCAGCTAACTTTTAAGGCTGAATTATTGTCAATGACGTCAGAGAGGAAAAAACACTTGAACTATTTTTTGACAACACTTAAAAATATTGAACTGTAGCATATCTATCGCCGAAACCGGCGATCAGTAGTTGATCAGTCCAAGTGCTGGAAAAGAGAACTGCAGCACCTTCAGTCGCAGAAAAAATCAAAGCTCTCGAACAAAAACAGTTACACGACGACGCTGCAAAATAAGAATTCATTGTCAGCAGAAGTGTTCTTTAGGAGGTCCTGGAATGTAAAAAATAAGATTATGAAAATGAAACTGCTGGGGAAGCCAAAACTTATCCGAAATAATTTTTAAATTATATTTCGAGCAAAAATGTCAAGATTTGTGATAGCCCATCTTGTGAACGACAGTGGTGGGCTAGAAATGGATGACACTAACATGAGTGTCCAACAAAGCCAATGTTCTGGTTCTGTTCTGAATCCGGATATTCCTGATGCCCAGGATATCTTAGACGAAAGATAAATTGAAGCCCTCGGCACAGTAAACCATTAACCCGAGGAAGGTATTAAATATATAGGCAAATTGAAAATTACAAAATCAACAAGTCCAGATCAAGTTCATACCAGAACACTGAAAGAGACTATGAACGACGTCGCCGAAATGCTATTAAACATTTCCAGCCGATCTCTCACAAATGGCACTTGCTCCTCGCAATAGAAATTTGGGGTGGATGGATGACTATTCATTTTATAGATCATCAACACTTCATTTTAGTATTTTAGTATTTCTTTTTTCATCGCCACTTTTATTTATCTGTGCCCTTTTTTCATGGTGATAAATTTGCATTGGTTATTTTAAATCGAGGCTGGTTGAGACTAGGTGACCCAGGGAATGAGAGGCCTTTGTGGGATACGCGGGACTCGGGGGATTCGGGAACCCGGGGGACTTGGAAGACCAGGAGGATTTGAAGGGACACACTTGGACTCTTCTGAGGCACATTGGGACACCCTTGAGACTCTTTGAAACACCATTGAAACCCTTTGGGACCCCCTTGAGAAACTTCGGGACCCTCTTGAGACAACTCTCAACCCTGGGACCCTTGCTTCCCCCTTCCCACGCTGTATAACCTATACACAGAAAAATGTATGTATGTGAAATGCTTGAGTAGAACAATTAGCTATTTCAGTTCACATATTACTGGCACAGTGGGGAAAAGCAGCGTCGAGATAAGTCGAAACCCGTTGAGGCCAGTCGAGTTGGGTGCGACGAGTCGAGACCGGCCGAAATTATTTAAAACAAGCCGAAATGAGCTGAGACAAGAGGACTCAATTGACCAGGAGATCTCGGTGGACCCGGGTAACTTGGGTTACCCACTGGAACTCATCGAGCTCGTTTGGAACAAGAGGGACCTCTGCCCTCCCCCCTCACTGCTCCCACCCTGGAATGCTTGAGTAGAGAAATTAGTTACTTCAATCCACATGATTACCGGCGCAGAGGGGGAGAGCCGCGTCAAGGCTGTTCGAGGTGAGTCGAGATCAGTGAAAACATTTCGAGAAAAGTCGAGTTGGGCGCGACGAGTCGAGACTGGCCGGAATGAGTCGAGACAAGCCGAGATGAGCTGAGACGAGGGAACCCAAAGAGCTCGGGGGACCTGGGGACATGGGTTACTCTTCGGGACCCATCGGGCTCTTTTGGGACCCGAAGGATCTCTGTCCCCCCACTCTATGCCCTAAACAATAAGTGTGATGACAATCTGAACAGCCCTTTCTTTCCTCATCACAATCCACAATTTTGTCATCTAAATAATGCTAGAGGATTTGTGCGAGACTTCCTGTTTGTGATTTTGTGAGTGGATAAGTGTTTTTTTCAGTCCGTGCTTGCTCGCGCGTGCGTGGACCATATGTAATTTCAGTTGCTCACCTTTACCGCGCAACTATGAGCCATGTGGTGCGTTGCGGTTCGAGTTCATCTGATCCGTGAAGCCGTGGACCTTGTACCAATTTCGACGATACTATCTGTGCGCACTTGCGTACGTACATATTTCTATTGAGGTTCTGAGGGGTTAGAGGGGGGGATTCATTTTGTCTGAGTCTTTATCTTACCTGAATAAAGGAATTTCACTGTAACTGAACTTGACCGCGTAGCTGTAAGCATTGTGTTGCTTGCTGTCTGATCATACTTTGTCCGTGTAGCTCTGTAAACCTTGTACCAATCTCGACGATGCTACCTGTACGCACTGGCGTGCGTTCATATTACTCGTGAAGGTCTAAACGATTAAAAGCGGAGATCCGTCTTGTCTAAACGTTTTTCTTACGCTCACCAGCGTGCGTCTGACACGACTGAAAGTTTCCAAATGTTCTAAGTTCGACAACGTTGTTTTTCTCGCACACCCAGGCGTGCGAGCCTACTGGAATCCATGATTGTCGGGCGCTACGGAGGAACCTCTTATGACTCACGTTGAGGCTCCACTCAAAATGGGGTCTGAATCAATTTTAACTCTAGTGGAAATCAAATTAAACTCTAGTGAAAATGGGGCCTGAACCAATTAGTATCACCTCAGTCATTGGCAAATTGATGGACAGTTTGAAGAAGCATAAAATGACAGAATATTTAATATCAAACAAGTTGATATATGACCCACATCATGACATTATCCAAAACGCTCCTGTCCTACAAACCTGCTACTTTTTTCACGAATGAGTGAAATTCACGACACAAAATCTCCAATCGCTATCATTTACCTTGACTTTCAAAATGTCTTCGCTAAAGTCCCTCACAATAACTCCGTTAGTAAATTGCAGAGCATCGTTATTCGAGGCCAGCTTAATAACGGGATAAATGTTGGCTAACGAACATACGGCAGAGTGTTGTACTTGACGGAGTTTCCTTACCTCGAGGTAATGTTACAAGCGGTGGGTCTCAAGGATCAGTGTTTGATCCAGTTGTCTTCATACTAGTCATAAGCGTTCTCGATAGGACGTGTTTTCGAACTATAATGTTTGCAGAGTTCAGACGAAACTAAGATTGGAGGAACAGTACATACCGAACATGAGTGGCAGCTGAACCAATTAGACGTGGACCAAATTGGTGATTGGTCGGAAATGGGTCAAATAAAATTTTATGTGAACAAATGTAAAATTATGCACATAGGTCCTCATAACTGCAAGCATGAATATTCAATGTCTGGAAAGAAACTGATTCCTGTCACCGAAGAGAGAGATCTAGGTGTCATCATCTGCTCAAAAAGCAGCACGCAATAGAATTATGCGGCCAAAAAATGTAACAAAATAATAGGTATGATAACCCACACTATCTCGTACAGAAACAGACACAGTATTCTTAGGTTATGCAATGCACTTGTTAGACCGCATCTCGAGTTTTCCGTCCAATTCTGGTCTTCACATCTTAGAAAATACGTTTTTTAATTAGAGAAGGTTCAATGTAGAGCTCCCAAACTTATCCTTTCACTGCGCAACAAATCGTACAAGGACAAGACTACGTGAACACTGGAGAAGCGTCGGGTCAGAGGTGACCTGATCGAGGTGTGGATTATTTCGAAGGGAAAGGATAACGTCGACCGAGCGAGCCGTTTCACTCCAGATGCGCAATTATATCACGCGTCGAGTTGTCAAAGAATCGAGGTTGTAAGCGGCTTCAAAATCGAAACGTTCAAATCATGATCCGACAAATTCAACATTAATTGCCGCTAAATAGATTCCTGGCTGCAGCACGCTCACCAGCATTTTCGTAAAATAAATAGTGTTCGGCATTGATACACGCGCGGTCAAAATAGTGCCCGGCATTGACACTAGCACGGTTTTACAAGTGCTAGTGATTGTTAAGATGGAAAGGTGAATTTAAATACTACACCTACTTATATGTTAATATTAATAAATTTAAATGATAAATGTTATCTTCAGACCAGCTCACGCTGACGAAGACCTGGTGCATATTATCTGTGCAACGTGAAAATTCTGCAACTACATGTTCAACCTGTTATTATACCCAGATACATTTTAAATCCTTTGATCCCTTCTTATCACCAAAATGTTGTGAGTGTATTCCAATCACGATTCAAATGTTGGATCACATGAACATTTCTGCCCAACCGGTCAGGCTCGAGAGATGAATTTCTGCCATAATATTTTATATCAATTTGCTTTGTTAAATTACCCAAATTATATTGATTAGGATTTAATTACATTATTTACCTTGCACAATTCGTAGAAACAAAACTACTTTGTTCAGTGGTGTAAATATTTAAGTTGTTGGGCGGCATTGTGCGAATCGGATACAGAAGAATGTTTGTCCTCAAGAGTGTGATATCTAAACGATGTTGCTGCATCTACGGGATGATGCTCCAGCTGCTGTTGGTGTCGCTCATTATAGATATTTGGTTAGCGTAACATATCGTGTGAGCGAATGGCCACAGAAACAACAAATATGGATTAGCGAAGTGATTCGGTGTCCACAAATAAACCCCTTTAATCTGAATCTTCAGAAGTCAACAGGCAGAGGCTGTCATTGACGCAAATTATTTCGTCCATGAAGAACCTGTGGCCTGCTGTTCTTGGGCGAAACCGAATTCTTTTTGATCTTCTCATAACAGGAGGGACGGTCGAGATTGATGGCAGCTACGGACAAAAAATAACCATTTTAGTTTATGAAGGTAATTTTTTTACTCATTGCAGGAGCGTATGGCAGGCAGACAAAGAAACAAATGACAGACTCTTTCAGCAATGAACATAGATACCTTTCAGATTTGATCCTAAGAATGGCACTTGTTGATGAGACCAAATGGAATGGGTCACCTCCAAGCTGCTCAGCAATTACTCTCATCAGTTATCAGTTTGAGCACTTAATCAATTTGAACATCTCTTTGGTGCATCGCAGCCCTTGGATGCTGGGCCCACAAACGGCAGTTATTCAACCTCAGGCCTGCCAGCCGTACAACATTCTGACACCAGAAGCGCTAAATTCAGCGACGGCGTAGCGTGCCTGAGGCAGACTTTATTGCCTGCCTAGAAGGCCGGTTTGCAGGGGGATAATAAGCCTGCCATAGGGTATTAAGGCGGCTTATTGTTTCATTATAGAGACCATTTGAAGGGAGGCTTATAAACCTACAGTAGACAGCTATTTAAGGAAGCTTAATTGCATAGGTCTATCAGGCCTGCTGCAAGGAGGGTCATCAGCCTGCTGTAGAGTATTAATTGAACTGCATTGCTTAAGTAGAACAGGTCTTTGGGAGGTAAAGTTTAACCTGATGTTTAGTATCATGGGGCTTACTGCCTCACCCTAGCAGGCCTTTGCAGCGAGGGTTCAAACCTGCTCGTAGCATAATGAAAAACACGAGGATATACTAGGGAGAGTCAAACCGGCTACTAGGGGTAGTATAGGAAACTGCATTGTCTATAAGTTCATGCACTTTAATATTTAATAAGAGCTGAACGACGGGGTTCTGAAATGCCCACCTCGTCTGTTGGCATTACACAGGTGTTCGTTGCTGCCCCAGTTGGACGATGCTCTGGCATTAGTTTCGAATCGGATTATGATTCCTAAGAGTTTCTGAAGCATATGAATTGCTCCTAACTAAAGGAAAATGATCAGGAAAGAGCGAGGGAACGCCCGTGCCCCCTTCAACTACGAGAAGAAAGGTCATCCCAACACTGTTTGTCGTAACAGCAAATCTTTTCTTTTGAACTCGGCTGTTTTGTGTTTACCTCACAAGGGCAGACTATTTGAGTAGCTTCTGTATATATAATTGATATTTTTTGCAATCGTTTTGGATATTTGCCATGCTTTAATATACCGAATAGTGGAAATCCGACAGTGACGAAACAGCTGTGGAGGGAATAATCTGCTTAATTGTGGACAAACGCACCTCAGATGATGGATACGATAGAGTGTCATTCGAACGCACCTCAGATGATGGATACGATAGAGTGTCATTCAAACGCACCTCAGATGATGGATATGAATGAGTGTCATTCAAACGCACCTCAGATGATGGATATGACACAGTGTCATTTAAACGCACATCAGATGGTGGATATGACAGAGTGTCATTCAAACGCACCTCAGATGATGGATATGACAGAGTGTCATTCAAACGCACCTCAGATGATGGATATGAATGAGTGTCATTCAAACGCACCTCAGATGATGGATATGACAAAGTGTCATTCAAACGCACCTCAGATGATGGATATGACAGAGTGTCATTCAAACGCACCTCAGATGATGGATATGACAGAGTGCCATTCAAACGCACCTCAGATGATGGATATGACAGAGTGTCATTCAAACGCACCTCAGATGATGGATATGACAGAGTGTCATTTAAACGCACCTCAGATGGTGGATATGACAGAGTGTCATTTAAACGCACCTCAGATGGTGGATATGACAGCGTCATTCAAACGCACCTCAGATGATGGATATGACAGAGTGTCATTCAAATGCACCTCAGATGATGGATATGACTGAGTGTAAATTAATTAATTACGCGTCACTCATCATGTGGCAACTGAAAAAATTAGGTTGACCTAAGCAGCTAGTTAGGTGTGCGGAGAATCTAAGGACCGACGCTTACTTGCTGTTCACACATATGGAAGAGTAGCTGATGGTTTGATAAATGACGCTCCTATCGTTGCTAAGAGGTCGTCTTCTACGGGGCAGAAATGTATGATAATAATAAGCAAACTTCATGCTCTATCATAAACGGTGTCAAAAACTCAATTATCTTGAGGCTTGCGCGTCGGCACCGCTACCAACGCGGGCGGTATGTGTTCAACTCTTACACAGCTCCTTCCAACAGGGCCAACAATTGCTTACAACATTACTGATATAAAAACACTATGGACGGGCCGAGCCCTCGCCAGGTCATCAATGGGTCTCGTCCGTGCGATCATCTGAGATCAGAGTGAAGCCACACAGTTCAGTTCCTCCCAGGAGCTGCGGAGTTTGGAGGTGACCCGATATTGGCTTCTGAAAGGGACCCCTGCTCTACGACGGGCGATGAAAGGCTTGCTTGCGCAGGCCGAGTTATGTTGCAACGATTGGATGAAAGAAGGCCGAGTTATGTTGCAACGATTGGATGAAAGAAGGCCGAGTTATGTTGCAACGATTGGATGAAAGAAGGCCGAGTTATGTTGCAACGATTGGATGAAAGAAGGCCGAGTTATGTTGCAACGATTGGATGAAAGAAGGCCAAGTTATGGTGCAACGATTGGATGAAAGAAGGCCGAGTTATGTTGCAACGATTGGATGAAAGAAGGCCGAGTTATGTTGCAACGATTGGATGAAAGAAGGCCGAGTTATGTTTCAACGATTGGACGAAAGAAGGCCGAGTTATGTTTCAACGATTGGATCAAAGAGTCAGCCATTCAGTTCTGAAAGAGGAATTTTGCCTTTGATTCTAAACGTCCATGCCTCCTGGCTCCTTTTATCTCTGTTGCTTGCCACGAAGTTTTTTGAAGTTACCTTTCTATTCCTTTTCAAAGGCTCCTTTAAACTTTGTTCCCAATAGCTCATACCGTGTCCGTTTGCGAGGTACGTGTATTTCAGATTTTAAATTCTTCATTCTGTTTGAGGATCCAACTGTTTTTTGGCGTCTGTGTCGAAGGCTGTATTTACCTCAGTTGTCAAAGGTTCCTTTCGTTTCAGCTCGTAAAGGTTACCTCACCCTCCGTTGCCGTAGTCCTTTCACCTCTGGTTTGCAAGGTTCATTACCCCTCAGTTTCCCAAGGCTACTTTGCCTTATTTTCCACAGGCTCAATTCACAACAGTTTCCACGGCTCCTTTCGCCTCAATTTCCAACGCTCATTACCTCTGCTACCAAACGTTTATTTCGCTTTTGTTACCAATACATGTTATCACTTTGACTTCGAGCGTCTTCTATTCCCTTTGTATCCTTTAGCTCCTTCTGTCGAGCGATGAAACTCTCCTATTGCTTCCTTTAGTTGGTATGTATAGTGGTAGTCTAACCGCCTAGACTCGGCATCTGAATAATTCTAATGGTCTGGCTTCATAGTGCTCTACAGCCCCACAATATATCCTACCCCCTCAGTCTCCAAAGACACATCCTATCCCGGCAGGTTACCGCTTCTAATGGACCTCCTACCGCACAAGTCTGCTCTAATATTAGTGAAGGGTGGCCGGTAGAGCTGCAGCATAGGACCAGTTGGCGGCCAGGAGGGTACGAGGAATGGCTTTAACTCGATAGCCTGCACTTGATGGCGCTCAGGTTTGCACGGCGTTATAGTTGAAATTCACTAGCCTGCTCGTGATGGCTCGGGCTTACAAGTTTACTTGAGATAGATCAGATTCACTAGCCTGCTCGTGATGGCTCTGGCTTACAAGTTTACTTGAGATATCTCAGGTTCACTAGCCTGCTCGTGATGGCTCTGGCTTACAAGTTTACTTGAGATATCCTAGGTTCACTAGCCTGCTCGTGATGGCTCTGGCTTACAAGTTTACTTGAGATATATCAGGTTCACTAGCCTGCTCGTGATGGCTCTGGCTTACAAGTTTACTTGAGATATCTCAGGTTCACTAGCCTGCTCGTGATGGCTCTGGCTTACAAGTTTACTTGAGATATCCTAGGTTCACTAGCATGCTCGTGATGGCTCTGGCTTACAAGTTTACTTGAGATATCCTAGGTTCACTAGCCGGCTCGTGATGGCTCTGGCTTACAAGTTTACTTGAGATATATCAGGTTCGATAGCCTGCTCGTGATGGCTCTGGCTTACAAGTTTACTTGAGATATATCAGGTTCACTAGCCTGCTCGTGATGGCTCTGGCTTACAAGTTTACTTGATATATATCAGGTTCACTAGCCTGCTCGTGATGGCTCTGGCTTACAAGTTTACTTGAGATATATCCGGTTCACTAGCCTGCTCGTGATGGCTCTGGCTTACAAGTTTACTTGAGATATCTCAGGTTCACTAGCCTGCTCGTGATGGCTCTGGCTTACAAGTTTACTTGAGATATCTCAGGTTCACTAGCCTGCTCGTGACGGCAAAGACTTACAAGCTTACTCTTGATAGCCTGATGAGATATGGCTCACACTCATTAGCTTGTTCGTGATGCCCCAGGCTTAATAGCCTGCTCTTCATGGTTCAGGCTCAATAGACAGATCAAGATGGTTCAGGCTCAGTAGACAGATCAAGATGGTTCAGGCTCCTAACCTACTTGCAACAGGGATAACTGAACCGGCTTCACTGGGAAACTCTCTGCACACAATGCCTGAACTGTCTTGACTGGAGAACTCTCTGCACACAATGCCTGAACTGTCTTGACTGGAAAACTCTCTGCACACAATGCCTGAACTGTCTTGACTGGAGAACTCTCTGCACACAATGCCTGAACTGTCTTGACTGGAAAACTCTCTGCACACAATGCCTGAACTGTCTTGACTGGAGAACTCTCTTCCACACAATGCCTTCCTGTTGGATGCATGACACATGGTCTGTTTGCCTTTTAGAGTTTGCTCCTCTACAACGTCATTCCTCTCAGCTTTTTAAACAATAATAACAATTATATTGAGAATAATTTCGGTGTTAAGAAACAGTTACTTTATACTTGGGAAAGCTTTACTTCGTATCCAAGATTCGATTATGCGTCGCATGGACGCGAGTCCGGCACGCCAACCAATCGGCCCTCGGACACAACAATGATGTGATTCAAGCGTTCGTGGATATTGCACCTGTGATTGTTTTAATTACCAATTCTTTTGTTAACACTCAAGTAAAAATACAGTTACTTACATATTGAAAAATGTATAGTGGTAGTCTAACCGTGGCTGTCCCACCGTGGTAGTCTAACCGTGGCTGTCCCACCATGGAAGTCTAACCGTAGCTGTCCTACCGTGGTAGTCTAACCGTGGCTGTCTCACCGTGGTAGTCTAACCGTGGCTGTCCCACCGTGGTAGTCTAACCGTGGCTGTTCCACCGTGTTAGTCTAACCGTGACTGTCCTACCGTGGTAGTCTAACCGTGGCTGTCTCACCTTGGTAGTCTAATGTGGCTGTCCCACCGTGGTAGTCTAACCGTGGTAGATTTAGCAAAAAAAACAAAGAAATATTCAATCCCATTTTGTCTGATTGGATAGCCGCTTGGTGAGTGTTCGAGATTCGTCTTCATGAGACACGCGATCGAATTTAGGTCTAGGAATGTAGATTTCTAATTAATTCTTCTAATCATCAGTTTCCCATGATATTGTTGGTATAATTTGTTGTAACCTCAATAACTCAGTCATTGGGCTGTAACAGTGGTAGAGAAATCACTCAAAAGATGATTTCATACAAAAACGGTGCAATAGCCTTGCTTCACTGAAAATCTATACATGAATATACAAAATAAATTCACATGTCAAGACGATCAAAGTAGATTAAGTGATCTTATCGAGATGCATTATATTGCATAAATAAGTAGGTATAAACTGTAGCGTGCATATTACATCCACAGCTGAACATAAGTACACTACTTATCCGGAACAAACCACCCCCACATAAGACTCAAAGTTTTTTCAAGTATGTTATAAATATGCTCTAAAAAAGTATAACAATATTACGGTCATTCATTAAAAGAATTATGAAACAATTGGTAAGAATTTTTGATCCTGATTAACCGACAAAAAAATGAGTAGCAGAGGTTATCAGAGTATGGCCCCTTATGTATGATCTGGACGGGCATATTTAAAGTGATAATGTGAGAGAAGATTCCTAGTCGTTGCATGACAACGTATTTCTATCTTTCATAAAATCGATACAGCATTCTGTCATTTCCGTCCCAATTGATGACTGGTTGTTCCCATATCTTTGATGTAACCTAAAATTGCTCGGTAGATTGTTCCATATTTATTGGTCTAACGTAAATGTAAACTGTAAGACTGGGCCAATGGGCACCTAGATTGAACAGATGTCGCAATCCATCACTCGATATCAGAAAGGAGATTCAACCATCCGTCACTCAGACTCAGCACAATATACCGCGGCCTCGGCCGAAGATGACGGCACCGACGTTCATATCATGAAACTAACGACAAATTTGTCCAGAAACTGAGAAAAACTAGGCTTCATCAATGGCCATAAACGCAGTAATTCTAAAAGGCCATGCACCCCTCACAGCGGGAGCACCGCGAATGCTTCCGTTTACGGTCCAGTACTCCGTGGCACACTCAAAGACACAACCATCATTAAAGTATAAGCAGACCACGCGACCACTCATGACCATCAAGGTCTGTAAGTGAATCACGTTCAAAGTGAACAACACAATGTTTCAGTAGAACCGCGTGGGACTTCAGATCAAGAAAGACTAGTTACTTCCATCAGGTTCCAACCAAATGCCAATGGTGATAGGTCTCAAGAAGATTCACCTACAAAAGACAGCCACCTTCACAATTTCCTAATACGACAGAGGAACTCCAAGAAGTCGCTGTGACGATGTGCATTACAAAACCTATACAACTGATATATA
>SDVV010024908.1:0-12511 GCA_016164225.1 Gammarus roeselii
GAGAGAGCATACGACAGAATTGACAGGGAAGCGCTGAGGAGGGTGTTGCGTTTGTATGGAGTGGGCGGACACCTGTTGAAAGCAGTGCCGAGTTTCTATGCTGACAGCCTCCTTTGCAACCTGCCGCGTGGGCCGCTTTATTCTATTATTTAACTGTTGTGCCATGGTTGTATATGAGTTTACCCTCTCATTATAACCCACGAGGGCTTTGATGCCTCTCACAATGGCTGAGATTGAGGACCGTTACTCGGAGGAATATCATATTTTATGTGGAAAGGTGAAGTATAATGCTTGGAAAGTGATAAAATTATATAGATCGTGGAATACGACACAGTGTCAATACTAGGTAGCACTTCTATATTGCGAGTAATGAAATTGTAATGATAGTGGAATACGATACAGAAAGGGCCAATGATAATAAGCACTATTCTATTTGCAAAATAATTGAATAAACTTGATCGTGGAACATGATACAGTTAGGGTCAATGCCAATTACTAGATTAGATTAACGAAACAAAACGAGCACAAGTGCTAATGTCGAATTGTTCTTCTCAAGGATTACTGGGAGATAGTCAACAAAGTACATATAGAGGAAAAGGAAAGTTGGCAAGATTATGGGATAGAGGCGAGTCGAGATGGAATATGAAACTGTTCAGGCGGTCGCATCTTACTGTCTTGTTCGAAACATTTACAGCCTAGACAGGACAGGCCTAAACCCTCAACGGGCTCATATTTTTACCCGAGGGTGTGCCTATTTGCCTGCCCCAGAGGTTGGGGTCGTGAGGCCCCTACCTAGATATTTGGTCTAGGTCAAAATGAGCATACCGCAGTTCCGAGATTTTGAAAATATACGCTGAAGCTGAAGAGCACCAGGCCCAGATACCAAGGCAGTGGTCCTCCTCCAAGTGTTCAGAAGGATAAGTTTCTATACAGTTGTTGTTTTTTGACGAGCAGTTTGAATTTCAAGGCGAGATGTCAGAAGAGTCTCTCCTATAAATAGAATCGCATCTCCTGAGTTTAAACCAAAACAAACCGTAAAAACATTCAAAATTTTAAACTAAATAATGCAGAGTTTAATCGAAAATGAGGCATAAGGTATTAAAAAAAGGTTTAACACAGAAGTGTCATCGTGTCGACCATGGGCCCTCCAGATGAGTGGGCCGCCGCCCCAGTGAGTTGGGGAGTGGGCTCTCCTCTGGTGTTGTTTCGATTCTTGGATGTCATGGTCCCGACGTTTCTTCGTTCTGATATTAATTTTGATAAAAATTACAATAATAATGGCAGCTATCAATGATAATAAAACGAATTATAATAATGCTATCCTTCCGAATTTACACTGCCCCTCAAATTTGAGCAGAGGGCTCTCCTCTGATGCGGTTTCGATTCTCGGATACCATAGTTCCTGCATCTGATTGTCCCGTTTACGGTTTAGGGGAGTAGTTGGCTTTACAGGCTTACGGGCGTAGATGGCACTGATAAGGGCTTAGGGGTGATAGCGAGTTGCCGTTGCACTCGCACCCAGTTCCAATAGCTCGGACGTGGGCTTAGGTGGATATGAGTGGTCGTAACCACTCTCACAGAGTACATCATGGTAAGAGAGGTAATCATACCAAATTGGATAGTTATAATGGTAATAATAAAAATAGTAGAAACAGTTCCGATATGGAAAATAATAATAGTAATAATAATGACAATGAACATACAGTAATAAGAAAAAGAGTTTCGGTAGTACGTCTATACAGTTTATAAACAATTTAAATGCTCTATAAAATCGACATCATAGGACAGTTTAAACTTTGAATTTAAGGAACACATTGAAGAATAGTGAAATTTTCATGTTCTCTAACATGAGATTACATATATATTTTTGGTTCGAAATGGGACCCATTGGATGAAGCTTGCAACTGCACGTCGAAATATTCTTTGCTCGTTTTGTTTAGCCGTTTGTTTAGGTACCCGATTGTTTTTGACTTGCGTTCCTGAACAATGAATTCTAACTCTCCCCAAAACCAGCAGTCGGGCGGAGCAGTAGTTCGGGGGGGGGGGGGGGGCAAATCGAATCGAATGGGCTATGAGCGGGCCGAGGCGGTTTGTTCGACGGCTGCTTCTCGTTCCGGAAGATTTTTCGTTCAAAATCGAGACACTTGTAAGAGCAGTGAGCAGGAGCGCTATCCTGTTGATAGTAGAAGTCATCCGACCTAACAGTTGGTCACAATTTCCCTAAAGAAAATGTGGCCAGCTGTTCAGTCAGAGTAATTCTACTGTCAAAAATATTGGTGCTTCTGCTCACTGCTCCAACGAATGTCTCAATTTTGTATGACAAATTTCCGAAGCGAGTAATCGGCCGCCGAACGAACCATCTTTGACCCACTCACAGCCCCGACCTTAGCCCGCTCACAACCACGACCTTAGCCCGCTCACAGACCCGACCTTAGCCCGCTCCCAGCCCCGACCTCAGCCCGCTCCCAGCCCCGACCTCAGCCCGCTCACAGCCCCGACCTTAGCCCGTTCGACTACTGGGGTTGAGGAGCCAACGAAAAATGGCTCCCCAAGACCAACGAGAGTAGATTAGCATAAACTGCAAAGCAGAGCCGTTACAGTGTTCAAATGAACAAGCAACATTTTCGACAACACTTGCAAGCTTCACCAGAAGCGCTCAGATTGTCGTCATAAAAATAGGTTCTATTGCGAAGCTGAAATGTGGTTTATCATTTTATTCCTTAATGCATGTAAAGTTCACTCTTCTCTAATCCATCCCTTTATTACAAAATACAAAATGTCTTCTGATGTTGATTTTATAGAGTGTTTTAAGTGTTTGAAGCTTTATAGAACTCCCGCATTATTTCACAATTGGTTCCACATTTGCATCAGAAGAGACAGAATCCATCAACGTTTTTTTCACTAGCAATCATTTCCATCACAACACTTCTTAATCTCTATCCATATACCCACCTGTGCAGTGAACCTACCCACCCCAGCACTGTTACTCCCATCACTGTTCCACACCTCTGTCCTTTATCTCCAGCAACCACTGTTCCCTATAACTATTTTCTTCCTCTCAGCCCCTTGCATCAGTCTAGCACCGGCCATCACACGCTCTGACCGCAGGTGCTGATGCCAGCGGCCATCACGTTCTGACCGCACGTGCTGATGCCAGCGGCCATCACACGCTCTGACCGCACGTGCTGATGCCAGCGGCCATCACGTTCTGACCGCACGTGCTGATGCCAGAGGCCATCACACGCTCTGACCGCATGTGCTGATGCCAGCGGCCATCACACGCTCTGACCGCACGTGTTGATGCCAGCGGCCATCACGCTCTAGCCGCACGTTCTGATGCCAGCGGCCATCACACGCTCTGACCGCACGTGCTGATGCCAACGACCATCACACGCTTTGACCGCACGCACCGATGCCAGCAGCCATCACACGCTCTGACCGCACGTGCTGATGCAAGCGGCTATCACACGCTCTGACCGCACGTGCTGATGCCAGCGGTCATCACGCTCTGACCGCACGTGCTGATGCCAGCGGCCATCACACGCTCTGACCGCACATGTTGATGCCAGCGGCCATCACACGCTCTGACCGCACCTGCTGATGCCAGCGGTCATCACACGCTCTGGCCGCACGTGCTGATGCCAGCGACCATCACGCTTTGACCGCACGTGCTGATGTTAGCGGCCATCACGTTCTGACCGCACGTGCTGATGCCTGCGGCCATCACACGCTCTGACCGCGCGTGCTGATGCCAGCGGCCATCACGCTCTGACCGCACGTGCTGGTGCCAGTTGCCATCACACGCTCTGACCGCACGTGCTGATGCCAGCGGCTATCACACGCTCTGACCGCACGTGCTGATGCAAGCGGCCATCACACGCTCTGACCGCACGTGCTGATGCCAGCGGTCATCACGCTCTGACCGCACATGCTGATGCCAGCGGCCATCACACGCTCTGACCGCACGTGTTGATGCCAGCGGCCATCCCACGCTCTGACCGCACCTGCTGCTGCCAGCGGTCATAACACGCTCTGGCCGCACGTGCTAATGCCAGCGACCATCACGCTTTGACCGCACGTGCTGATGTTAGCGGTCATCACGCTCTGACCGCGCGTGCTGATGCCAGCGGCCATCACGCTCTGACCGCACGTGCTGGTGCCAGCGGCCATCACACGCTCTGACCGCACGTGCTGATGCCAGCGGTCATCACACGCTCTGACCGCACGCGCTGATGCCAGCGGCCATCACACGCTCTGACCGCACGTGCTTATGCAAGCGGCCTCAACCGATTTCATCTATTTCTAATTACGTTCCTGAACAGTTGGTTATCCCCGTAGGGCGCGTGACCTTGTTATAAACATTCCCTTTGTTTGTTTTTAAAGTTAAAGTTGAAGACACGATTAGCTACAGCGGATTGGACAGAGTCTCTCTACAATTGTCTGTGTCATCTATTAATGTAAAGCTTCCTCAATGTTTATTGAACGTTTGCGCCCAGCTCAGCCAGCTGTTGGGCTGAGTGAAGGGGCTTTAAGGACTGGCATAAGGGCAAAGAGCATAGCCGTGCTGAGGCCAATTCGTTGCTTCCATAAATCTGGTGTGCAACGGTTCTTTTTAAAATGACATCAGGGCAACCACTGTTAACATGCTGCGATCTATCAGTTGTCTTTAGCGATGATATAATGATGGACCCCTCTAAAGTGCTCTTAGCCTGCCATAAAGTGCATCACTACCAATCTGCAAGTACCAAACTTAATGAAATGAGGGCGAGAAATACTCTCTAGCTTTGTCCTTCACAATAACCCAGAATAACCTTACGTGCATCCCTCCCAGGCTGCCTCTGACTGTTGCTGTGTCATTGAACCAAAAAGGTCAGTCACCGAGTCTCTTCCTCTAGCCGTCGCTGTGTGGCCTGAGATGGTTGTTAAGACGCCAACATCGCAGCATCGGCGGCTCAATTCCGGAAAGCATTCTTTTGACCGCCAGAAATTATCTGCTTTGCAATTAGTCCCTGTTCGTAGTACAGCTATTCAGAAGATGTATAGTAGCGAAATAAAATTCGTATATGATTAAAGATTAAGTAAAATCTTCAGTGATATATTTTCGCTCGCTATTTGAACTCATTGAAAGTTTGATTAATGTTATCTATTATTTAACTTTAGTATCACATAAAGTTAAATTCCACCTGGGATAGTCGAGTTTGTTTTTTCGGCTATCGACTAGCCTGTAACGAATTTTCTTTCGCTACTGTACATAAACGAAAGAAGATTATTCGTGGTTAGTGTTTAAGGAAGGTATCAAACTATGTTATTTACGCGTGGAATTTGGCTTGAAATGAATGATTGTTCTGCTATTATATCTGGACAGCGAAGGTTCTTAATGATTCGTTTGGTTTAATTATATCGCGATTTTTTCAATAAGGGTGATTATTATTGTTATTTAGGAAAATAAGAAGCACAATATGGGAGATTAGCAAGCTCTGAAAGGCAAAAGACTCGATTAACTCTATTTTTTAAATAGCTAATTCCAGCAACAGCAAACAGAGCCATCAAGCAAATGCCACAGCGCAACAGCAGACAGGACAAACGTTAAATTGACCTACGAGGTTCTACACCGAACTGGAATATGAACAAATTCATTCAATGAAACAAGACGTTGAGTGTTGAGGACGGACAAGTTTCTATGGTAGCATAAGCATTTGGATGCCGTACTCAGTCACGGAAATATATCTCATTGAAGACACATGAGGCAGAGACCTTGCGGCGATAACTCAAATCATTAGAAGAAACCCCACTCAACAAGAGAGCACCATCTGAAACCACATGATAAAGAAGCGAAAATGCGACTCATCAGCAGAGCCCCAGACAGGTGAGCACCACTCCAACATTACCAGCACATGGCTGATGAAACATCGTCGAAGACGGCCCCAACAACCAAACAATCTTCAAGCACTCCTCATGCTACCGATTCTCTGAGATGATTAAGTGCATTCAACATTTAGAACGTCATTCAAACCAAGAGCTGGGAAACGAGGGTCAACAAACGAGGGTCGATTAAGGAAATAATCTTGCTTAATCCTAGCTAGATTATTTTCTCGGTATTACTAGAGTTAAGTTGCATCCTCCAAACCAAGCATTCGAGAAAGTTTGTCGAGATCTCTTCGAAGGACTGTAAGTTTGTCGAGATCTCTTCGAAGGACTGTAAGTTTGTCGAGATCTCTTCGAAGGACTGTAAGTTTGTCGAGATCTCTTCGAAGGACTGTAAGTTTGTCGAGATCTCTTCGAAGGACTGTTACAGACTGCCAATTGCGCTGGCCTTCAGCTTCTCCATGCAATGTAGTCGTTCACGTAGCGTACCACCTAAGTTTCCAGAATCGCTTGCATATCAGCAGTGTAGAGAATAAATAGAAGCGGACCAAGGACACCACCTTGAGGGACACCGTAAATAACAACCATAACCACAATCTTCCCACCATTATCCACAACTCAATACTTTCGGTTCGATAAAAACTGTTCAGTCACCGCGGACAGCGATCCAGCAGCACCAACAGACTGAAGCTTGTGCATGAGCCCAGAATGATTGACATGATCAAATGCAGCAATAAAATTTGTCGGGACAAGCCTTGCCTTGCCATACTTCCGTCTTTCAGATCTACCAGCAAACGAGTGACACATTGAAAAGGGCGTCATTTGTACCAAGACCCTTACTGAAGGCATGCGGCTGAGATGGCACAGTTGGATTCAAAAACCCTACCCAAGACACCAGAAACCAGTCGTTCATATAACTTCAACAGATTAGAGATAATGGAGCTGAGGAAAATTTTTCTCACTTGGCGAAAGCGGACCTTTCGGAACCAGTGAGCCTATTGCGGATTACCATCAGGCACGAACCCAGAATTTCACCAAAGGGGTGCGGAGTTCCCCTCGCTCAACATGATTGTGAACACAGCAGGCAATTTAGGTACTATAAAATCACAAACCCGCCTACGAAACAAGAGAAAAATATTCGAAGCGTTCGACCCACCCAATGCATCGGCATCAGATAAAAGTCTGTGCAGTTCACAAGATCATAGAAACGAAACTCAGAAAGTGCATGCTAGACATGACAACTTGGATGTAGAGACACTTGTTTGGGGGTTTGCATGCTGTTAAAATGCCACAACAACAGACTTGCCTTTCCTACGGTCGAGCAATATGTCGCACACTCTCACCAATGAGAGGTGGTAGGGATGGGTTCGAATCAAAAAAGACCCTCTACATAGTGGACCACCACTTGCGCAGATGCGATGGCCTCTTTCTGCGCTTCCAGAAAGCGGTCATTGTTAAACTCAGTTCTGCTGACGACCCAACAACGATACACTGATGGCTTGATGTCAAACGCCCACTGACATCGATAAAACCAAGGCATGTCTCGTGATCTCACTCGAATCACTTTTGAGGGGACCAATCTTCGTTGTACAGACTGGCTTAGCAGATGCTAAAAATATCCAACAGGATCTCTATAATATCGAGCATTGTGCCAACCAAAATAACATACAGCTGCAGATGAACTATAATCGGATTTTCTTACGTTACTTTAGAATGATGTTCTCGACAGTTTTTCTGAAGAAAAAAATATTTTCAGGGAAATCGGCAAGTGTGACTTTCTTGCAAATGCCCCAATACACTATTTTTTATGCTCACGGTGCCAATTGTAGGTACTTGCTTCCGTAAAAAATGGTGCATCGTCAATTATGCAGAGTATCGCGTCGTGAGAGACACCTCGCCTTAAATGCAGAGTATCACGTATTGAGAGGCATCTCCCCTATATGCAGAGCATCACGTATTGAGAGCCATCTCAGCCCCCTATATACAGAGCATCATGTTCGTTGTTTCCACAATTAGTTTCCGTTTTCAAAACTCGACCCCTATGAACTCATGCTATTGACTTGAGTTTTAATTAATCCAAAGGTGTGTTAAGGACTACTCTCAGAAATTTTACTCTGTTAAGGGGTCGCGATTAAATTCGCGCGTTCGGGTTTCATACATCGTAGTTCAGCACGCAGCGCTTTGATGGATCAGGTTTCATACATGGTGGCTCTGCACGCAGTTGAAAAGGAAAACCGCAAACTTAGCGTGGAGGAGAAGCGAGAAAGCTGGACCCAATTAATTAGGACAATCAATCGAAACTTAGGGTGGATGGATGATTATTCATTTATTCATTATTCATTTTATAGATCATTAACCCTTTATTTTACTATTTATTATTTCTTCTTTCATAGCTCTATTATTTTTCTCTGCCATTTTTTCATGATGATAAATTTTGTATTGGTTTTTATTATATATATCGAGGTTGGTTGAGACAAGGTGACCCAGGGAAGGAGGGTACTCGTGGGACCTGCGGAACTCGGGGTTTCGGGAACCCGGAGGACTTGGAAGACCAGGAGGATGTGGGGAAACCCACTTGGACCCTTCTGGGGCCCTTTGGGACCCTCTTGAGACCCTTTGGGACCCTCTTGAGACCCTTTGGGACCCTCTAGAGAAAATGTGGAACCCTCTTGAGGCCCCTCTGATTTCTGGAACCTCTGCTCCCCCCTCCCAACGCCGTAAAATTCGTTCACAGAGGAATGTAAAAATGTGGAATGCTTGAGAAGAGAAATTAGTTATTACAGTCTACAGCATTGCTGACGCAGATGGGGAGAGCCGCGTCGAGGCTGGTCGAGCTGCGTCGAAATCAGTTGAAACTCGTTGAGGCAAGTCGAGTTGGGTGCGACGAGCCGAGACTGGCCGAAATGATTCGAGAGAAACCGAGATGAGCTAAGACGAGGGGACTCTGGGGACCCAGGGAGCTCGGGGGACCCGGGGGCCTCACGTTACCCTCCAGGGCTCATCGGGCTCTTTTGGGACCCAAAGGACCTCTGCTCTCCTTCCACACCGCTCCCACCCTAAAATGCTTGAATATAAAAATTAGTTATTACAGTCGCCAAGATTACCGGCGCAGAAGAGGAGAGCCGCGCCAAGGCTGGTCGAGGTACTTCGTAATCAGTTAAGACATGTCGAGACAAGTCGAGATGGGTGCAACGAGTCGAGACTGGCCGAAATGAGTCTAGACAAGCCCAGATGAGCTTGGACGAGGGGACTCGAAGGACCCGGGCAGCTTGAGTCCCCATTGCCAGACGATGGAAATAAATGATTTAACCATAATAACTTACTTGAAATTTCACTTTTATGGCGCTGCCTTTTGGATATAAATACCAAGGAACGCTCTATCTGATGGCATCAAAATGTTTAGGTTGCTGATTCTAGAAGCCTTCCTTACTTTTTGCATTGACAAATATTGCGCAGTCAACCCACTTCCCTGGTGGGCAAAGGGGGCTGAACTACGACCTTTTCCGTAACATTTGCGAGCATGGGCACCCCTCTAATGGCGGTAGAGACAGTGGTGGGATAAGGCAATGCAACTAAATACAGTATCAAGGTATCTTGCCCAACTCTACCCCGCGAGTCTCGGTCAATGTAATGGGAAAATGGAATTAGTTATTGTTTTGCGTCCGGTAATAAATATGACTGACTTATTTGGTGCCACCAGGAACAACATTCTGTTCCGTCGTCTGAATCCATATCTAGGTGCTTCCATTTTGCGCCGGTTCTGACTGCTTAAATTCTGCACCAGTTCTGACCGCCTAAAGTCTTCATGCGACGCAGAAAGCTGTAGAAAAAAGTTGTCCAGACAGGCCTCAATTCTGTTGCAGTGCTGTGTTTTGGAAGGTCTCGGATAGGGCTCGGGAATTAATCATTTCTTCTATTGTTTAACTCTTTAAACGCGTAACTCCTTTTATAGATCGGTGGATCTCACAAGGGAAAAAATCCACAGAAACTTCATGTCTGTGTTCAATGAAATTCTAAGTTTGTAAACGTTAAAATTTACGGCTACATGCAGTTGGGAGTATTTCTATAACAATATATTCCTAAATGCTATAAGCTCAACACTTCACGTGTCCAGCTTTTCTACTTTGACAGAATTTGTTGAAAACTTCCTTCGGAACTATCACTTGTGACATCTGCTTCGATGAAATATTCATAGAGGTGTATCGAAGCTGCTTTACACCGATTTTTTCATCTCACAAATTTAAAATCGTTGTCGGTTACAGTTCTAGAATTTCCGTATCAAATTTTAATTTTAAATGCTGTGTTGCTGGACAGCCTTTTCTCGTTATCAATCAAATCCTAACTGTTTTAGAACAAACCAGAAAGCTTTGTGACTTACGATCAGAATATTGCATCAGCGGTTGAGGAGAGTGCAGCAGCGCCTGCTACCAATTTCTTCTCTAGAACATGCAACGTATATAGTAGGTTGGCTCTCCGATTGAGAGACGGGTGGGCAAAGTGACCAATCTTGTGAGACATATATTTGTAAAGAATGACCCACACCTTTTGGTGGTAGTCCCCTCCATTAAACATTTTGGGTGCACCACTGAGGCTAGATCAGCTGTCATTAGTGTCTTCCCTGTTTGCTGCAGCCACGTGGAACTCTTTTGTCCCGACTCTCCTACCGGTCCTTGGTATTCTTCTCGCTCTCCGGAGCAGCTCACCAAGACTCGCGTCTGAGATGAAACACACCGGACTATACGAAGCTGTCTAAACCCCAATCACCTGAGCAAGTGAGGTGGTCTCTTCAACCCATTACGCACAGAAATAACAACACATTTTACGAAGATACGCATTAACTCTTTACTCACTCGTACGCGCTAGTACGCGAATGTGCCACAATTGAAGTATGTACTGACTACATCTTGACACGACTAATATTTTCGCACGCGAGGCCGTGCGAACTTACCTGAATCAACGACGGTCGCGCCCTACGGGGGAGCCTATTATGACTCACGTTGAGGCTCTGGTGGAAATGAGGCTCAAATCAAATCAAATCCCGTCAGAGCTCCGGTGGAGACGGACCACTTTAATATAATCTTTATATTCCTAATTTCAATACATAACGACCTCCTAATTCGCCATGAGCTGGCATCATAAGAGGTTGTCATGGTATTTACATGGACTAGAATGAAGCATGCAGTCCAATTGAAATCGCTGTGATTTTTAGGATCATCATCTAGGGTCGTATCACAACTTCTAAGTGAACCCTGAAACTGAGGAAATTTTTGCCTCATTTTCATATTCACAATCACTGTGAGCCACAAATGTCCGAATAGCTCAGGCGAAATGCTTTATCAAATTCACTTCACCTCGTATAGCAGGCCACACTTTAATTCAAGCTATATGGGCATCATAGGAGGACAATTTATTGAGCCCGTAGCAGTCCCGATCCGACATCGCCAGACTGTGAAACCAGCGCGGTAACCACTCGACCATCCACACAACAACAGTTGTGTTGCACATAGCCGTGTCATCACACTCTTTTGTGTTCGGCCTCGACGTCCTTCTCTATTAACATGCTCCCTATAGTAACCGTAGCATAGCCTACGGTTATTGTATGTTTTCTTTGACTAACATTTTAGTTTTATAGCAACACCAGCTTGTAACATCTTGTACAAATTATGCGTGTATTCACAGTATAATTTGAGTTCGCTTAATTACATCTATATTTAGGGCAGCCCTGGCACTCTGGAGTTAGTTCCTTTTCGTTTTGGTTTTCTGTTTTCAAATGGCTCCGCTGGTCGAATTCAGTCCTCGGACAATCACTAGCGGCAATATTTAAAAAAATACAACCTACAAAATATATTTATTTATGTCAGCTAGCAGTATGTCAGAAACACCAACTGTCAGATTTTTCCACATCTGGATGCCGATGTTATTTATGCTAAAAAAAATCAATCGATTCTCCGTAAGTCACAAACATTACATAAGTATATATCAGAAAATATAAAAATCATATCAAACAATTTTCGGACGTGATCTAATTTTTCCACCGCAAACCATAGACTTGTCCACTCTGTTTGAGGAGACGCCAGCAATGACGCCGGTCAGCATTGGTTAAACGAGGAATGAAACTGTGACAATTTCAGATCAACACCGTGGGCCGATGGCTTCCTCTTCAGGTGCGGATTTGAGTTGTTTCGAGTATCATGCTATTTCCTTCTACAAACTTTCCCGTTCTTGATCTATTAAAACAGAAAATGCACAGACACAAGAAGCCATCTTAGACGTACTACTTCAGTACTAATCTTCTTACTATCAAAAGGCAACCCAGTTTGGGGCCTTTTGCTGTCTTCTTACATTTGTATACACTAGTAAACGCTGGGTATTGGCGTCGTGGGTATTGGCGTCGTGGGTATTGGAGTCGTGGGTATTGGAGTCGTGGGTATTGGAGTCGTGGGTATTGGAGTCGTGGGTATTGGAGTCGTGGGTACTGGCGTCGTGGGTATTGGAGTCGTGGGTACTGGAGTCGTGGGTAATGGAGTCGTGGGTATTGGAGTCGTGGGTATTGGAGTCGTGGGTATTGGAGTCGTGGGTATTGGCGTCGTGGGTATTGGAGTCGTGGGTATTGGAGTAGTGGGTATTGGAGTCGTGGGTACTGGAG
>SDVV010024909.1:0-12511 GCA_016164225.1 Gammarus roeselii
TGAGTTAACACTTAGGCCTAGACATGTCACCATGTGTTGAAAAAATCGGGTCCTTATAAAATTAGTTACGCATATTGAAATTAGCTGTGGTGTCATTTACTTCCAAATGTCATCATATGTGTGTAGAATTGCATTTGATCAGTTTTCATTGAAGAAAAACGAAAATATTTAATAACAAAATAGGTGCGGGGAGTCACCCCCGATTTTTTTTTCACATGGGGTGACTCCCCGCAGTTGTATATTTGTATATATCTACAAAAGTTTACATTTTTTCCCAAAATCCTTCTTACGCAACGAGCTACACCATATTCCAAGTATCACCACCAAATTTGGCCCGAATCCAATGAAAACTCTAGCTACAGCATCAAAGTTTGCGGAACGTCAATTTTTCCAAACCAAAATTTTTGGTGACCTGAAAAACACACCTTCACTTTGGCGATTTTTCATAAATTCTGTGCGCGTTTCGAATTTCTATAAGTATCTGATACTTACTAACAAAGACCTGCTCTTTCAAGTCCCGTAGTCAAATATTGTGATTTCCGACGTTTTGGTGCCCAGAAGGGGGGTGCCGGGAGTCACCCCGGGTTTTCGACTGCGGGGAGTCACCCCGGTCGACGCTACAAGAAGCTAGCAAGTTGCAACCTTGTTAGTGTGGAGACACTGATTAAATAGCTACTGACTTATGTCAATTGGTCATTAATTTACAGATATTGATAATGGTACTCTCATTAGGTAGGGGAATAATTACCTACCTTCTGGGAATTGAACAGAAATTTTTGATTCATGCAATTTTTTTTTCAGACCTATCAAAAGGACGCTCCTTCCATGACATCTTCACTGGCTCTTCTTCCACACTCCCCGACAGTGGCCACATCCGTTGCAACAGAAGCCACTGCACAATACACAGTTCCATATTCTGCTACCAAACTCTTACACCTGGAAGAAGAATTCAATGCACAAACTAGTAAGCAGAAATTACACACTAGCTTTATTTTCTAGCTAACAGCAATAGGCCTTAAGGCCTATTTGATGGCAGCTAGCTATACACATATTCTTCAAATAGGTACTGTTTTACCTATAACTTCATTTCTTGAACATCAATGTAATGATTACTAAAATATGGTGCATTGGCCTCTGTATGTCCAGTCCAGTGTTGTTAATGTAGCTTGTTGTTGATGCAGGTATCAGCTGAGGTTCTACTGTTCATTGAGCAGCGAGCTAAAATAAATGTGTTCCATTAAATTTAATTGCTAATTAGTTTGATAGTTACTTTTCCTAGCTAATATAATTTTGGAGATATAACTTTGATTTTTTTTCATAATTATGTATATAACTATATAGCTATATATATAATTTCTTTATATTGATATTTTGAATATTCTAATATCATGATATTCAAAGGCCGCCGTGGCCGAGTGGTTAGCGTATCCGACTGCAGTGTCAGCCTCTGGTGCTGTATGTCGCAAGTTCGAGCCTCTGCAGGGACACGGCGGTCTTGTGGCGGGGAGATTGGGCTCCTCCCCCTCTGTGTCTGCCTCAACTTAGCCACCCTCCTAACTAGGAGGAAATGGCTGTATGTCTATACATACATACATACATGATATTCAAAAAGCGTAATATAGCTAGCTATCACAAAATCTGTTTTGCAGATATGGGGACCACTCAACACAACAGCATGTTTGAGGACGACAAAAAATTGTCTGGGCTTGAAATCCAAAGCAGTTCCATTACTATTGATTCATCAAAACCAGTGATGGAACAATTGGGTCATCAAGGTAATTTTATTTTCCACTTCACAATTTGTGTTGATGTAGCTGTAGAAAATTTTCTAACATGGGATTTGCTGAAGCCAGCCTTGGGTGAAAAGAGTGTCCTCTGCCTTGTCAATGGGACTATGATGGTTTTTCATTGAAAAATGATGCCAGTGTCTAGTATGTGGTTGTAGCTATATGTTTTTTCCTGTGTGTGTGTGTGTGTGTTTAGTGCTTGTCTGAACCTGTTGTGTGCTGCATGTACATCTGTGTGTTGTGCAGTGGGCTAAGGTGAGCTGTGCAGCATATCATTTTGGCTTGCCTATTATTTTATTGTTGTTCAATTTTTTTTTGGTCATTGCTGTGTGTGTGTGCATGCATAGTTTGTGACTGCATGTTATATCTTTCCAATGGCAGCTATGTGGGTTGCAGTGTGGGTATGTCTGGGTGTTGCCCACTGTACATCTTGGCATTGTACAGTGGATTGGGCTGTGCAGTGTTCTCTTATTACAGTTGCATTATTTGTATTGTGGAACATTTTTTCCTTGTCATACATGCTCGTGGTTAATATGATTGTAAAAGTAGTGCACACTAATTCCAGTTTCTGAACCTGTGTTTACATTGTTATGGGTGGGTTGTATGATCAAGGCCCAATTCCCATTTGCAAAAAGAAACAATTCATTTACAATATCGGGCACCCAAAAGATGTGAATGCTTAAGTTATTGCAAATGGGAACACTATCCTACTCTACATAGTATACCAGCAGCATACATGATGATCACCAGCACCTAACCCCACCTATAAACAACTACGGCTGATATTCAAGTCAATGATGAAGGTCACTTGCCGAAGGCAAATGATTACCCCTACTGCATACTTATCTGATGATACGGCCCTGGTTGCAGATTCGGAGGAGAAGCTATGTAGGCTAGTGTCTGAGTTTGGTAGAGTGTGTGAGAGGAGGAAGCTTCGAGTGAACGTGGGTAAGAGTAAAGTAATGAGATGCTCGAGGACTGTTGATGCGAGCAAAATTAGTGTCACCCTAAATGGAGAGCTCTTGGAGGAAGTTCAGTGTTTCAAGTATCTGGGCTCCCATGTGGAAAAAACTGAACTAGTGGAAACTGAAGTGAAGGCGCAAGTGAAGGAGGGATGTAAAGTGTTGGGTGCACTGAAGAGTGTAATGAGTTGTAGGACGTTGGGGATGGGAGCAAGGCAAGGGCTGTATGAGGGTGTTGTTGTCCCAACTGTACTCTACGGAGTGGAGGCTTGGGGGGTGAGAGCAGAGGGGAGAAGAAGGTTGAATGTTTTCGAGATGAAGTGTTTGAGGAGCATGGCTGGAGTAACGCTGAGAGACCAGATCACCAACGACGTGGTTTGAATCAGAACAGGGATGGTGAAAAAGTTGGAGAACAGAGTGGATTCGCGTGTACTGAGATGGTAAGGGCACATGGAGAGGATGGATGAAGGGAGATTGGTGAAAAGGGTGATGAATGCGGAGGCGAGTGGTCCCAGGCCTAGAGGTAGACCGAAGTTTGGGTGGATGGATGGTCTAAAGCAGGCGTTGGGAAGAAAAGACATGAATGTGGAGGTGGCAAGAGAGCGTGCAATGAACAGGCGTGAGTGGAGAATGGTTGTGAATGGTTGATTTTGACGCTGCTCTGATGTGCTTTCCCGCCCTTGGCATCCCGCTGTCAGGATGGTCGTGGGTGGGGGGGCAGCCATTATGACGCGGCGGGGGTAAACCAGTGAAAACTGTTGGGCCCTGCTGCTGAGGACGGTTCCTTGGTGCATTCGGGACCCAGAGTGTAAGTTGAGGGGCTACCGGCTGGACCCTTTAGCACAAAAGGGCTAAGTTGTGTGAGTGTGAGCGTATGAGGGTGTGAGGTGCGCCTTGCTGTTGGTCACCCCCCTTTCTGGGGGATGCGGCCTAGTGTCTGTATAATTATCTGCCTACTGCTAATTTTAATCAGGTATTGCAATTACTGCTGCTGTAAGTAACAAATAAATGACAGATATATTCCGTACTGAAGGTGTTGGTTGTTCCAGGTAAACTAACTAATGTCACCTAGCAAATAAATCAATAAATAACAAGCAATTAATGATAAAATGGAGCTAAATATCATTATGCTAAATAAGAAATGATAAATAATTATGATACTGAACACCAAGTTGGATTCAATATGAACCATGCAGTATATTAGAGCTCTCTCTAATTTTGTCAGCAATCCGATTCATTTCTGATAATATATGCTAATAATATAGTTTAGCGTATGGTAAACCAGTAATAATTTTTCCTCCAGCAAAATATTATTGATACAACTGTAAACCAGGTGTGCTGGGTCTCAGGCTTTTATAGCACCCCGGGTTGTGCAGTATTATGCTACAATGTCCCCAAATGATTATTTATGACAATATTATGTTATAATGAATACTATGCTATTTTTTGATATCATGGTAGCTACAATAATTGAAATTATGCTACAGGTGTGATATGCTATTTTCTGATGTGATATGCTCTGTTGATGCAGTGACAGGCCTGAATAGCTCCTATGCTAATCTGCCAATGTAATGACAGGTATGAACTACTAACAAGGCTACCTTTCCAATACAATGGCACTTCTGCACATATGCAGACCTAACTGCAGACCTAACTGGCAGACACTGCCAGTGTAATGACAGGTCTGTTACACATGCAAAAACTTACCATGGCAATATATGACCAAGGGTAAATGATAAAATCTTCCAAATCAATAAATGATTTAGAAAGATATCAGCATCAGGTGAGATATCAAGATTAGCTGGACTAGGGCCGTGATTAGGCAGGTGCTAGCCAAGACTAGCAAAGTACTATCCTAAAGCAAAAAAAATTGGGAAGAATCTCAGCCAAAAACAGCCTTCAGGTTTTGAGATTTTGTTATCAGTAGAGTTTAGAAATCCTTAGCAATTATTTTTGCTGGAGGAGACAGGAAGACTGATAATTGGCTAACAGCCCCGAACTGCCTTTGGCTACTTTGATGCTAAAGATATGAGAATGAATACTAGAGTCTACATAGTCCAAGGAATCAAATAAATGATGTCAATTAACAGCTGAATTCTACTTGATTCTGACCAACCCAATCGTAGCCAAGTGCAGAGTGCAGACTATCGGTTAGTGTGGCCTATGTCCACCCCACTAAAATGATTAGTTTAGGTTCCACAGACACTCTAAAGAGCAATTAATTGCTCTGTACAGAACCTAATAATTGGAGTTGAGTAAACTGGAGAGCACACCAGCAGTAATGGTTGCTAGCTTCTCACTCCATCAAATGGATATGGTAGGCTTTATGATGCTTTAATTAGACCTAAGCAATGATGCTTAGTATTGTGTGGTGGTTTTGAGAAATTGAACACTAATGCCTTGATTATTTAGATTTATTATACAGGGTTTGCTTCAAAACCTATCAACATCCTATATGGAAACCCCCTGTCTGAACATCAGCAGAAACCAAGTGGTGGTTGTTGCTGCAATTGATGTTGAATGCTCTAAAGCTCCTGCTAGGAGGTTCTATGACTTCCAGCTTAAGGCAAAACTCCAGCTATTGCACCTATCTAGACAACAATAGGACTGGTGTCGTGATGACTGTCTCAGACTTGAAGGCCTGGAGACTTGGAGACCTGGACTTTGGAGGCTTCCCTGCAAACTGCAAGAAATGGTCAGCTAAATAGGAAAGTATAATAATCTGTAACCCAGATTAAATTTCGGGAAGAAACTGATTATTTGGTGATAATGGTGATAACCCCTACTCAAAATGGCATGAAATACAACTCATTTATTATTTCCTGAAATAATTACTTTGAAAATGACTTGTCCAACATGTCTGAACATGAAATGGATCAAAATCTATGAGCAATGAATGAGTACATTAGACTTTTAATAAGAAATAAGATGATGTTACAATAACTTATATATATATATATATATATATGATTATCATTGCTCTATGTATTGCCTGAAGGGCATGAATTAAATAATGAATTTAAAAACTTTTCTATGGATGCTTCAAGCAACTATGAAAAATGACCTAGCCAATAGTTACAAGTTGATTGCTCACCTTTCTCCCTAACTCCTAGCGCTGAGAAAAAAGGGGAGGGCACTGCAGGTTGCAGGCCTCTACATTCTAGATCCTTAGGTGACTTGATTGGTGGTGATGCAATAGGAAGGAGGAAAAGCTTTATCTGCAAACTTATCAGCAGTTAGCTTTGCAGTCGCTAATCTGGGACAGAAAAGAGACATGGGTTAGGGGAAATGTGGGATCGCCAAGTACAAAAGTAATTGGGCACTCTGTAACATTCCTCCCCCGAGTGTATTCCTCCTTCCCCCCAAGTATATTGTGTAACAACATAGCACTTTCAATATTAGGCTGGTGCCTGTGGCTGTGCTGGTTTCCCTCAACTGTGTTGCTCCTCACTGATCTGTGGGGGTGGAAGAGATCCAATTAAAGTTTGGTAAAGGATATTGAAGGTGCAGGTAGTAGTTTCAGTTTGCTCTTGTCAATATTGGATATTTATCCAGTTGATATACAGGTTCCTTGCCAGGTTTGTTTGAATATTTGCTCACTTAGGAGAGTGCGCTTTTTAGAAGACATGTTTTATTCCATTAAGATTGGTAGCTATATTAGGTGTTACTTTTTTGGTATCTAGCTATACATTACCAGCTTGCCTGGTTGTTTCTCTCTTAGTTTCTTGCCATTGCAGCCTCCCTTAAGCTCCAGAAGGTCAAAAAGTCAGACGGAGGAAGCCAAGGAGGCCAGTTCTGCCATGCACACTGGCATTAAGAAGGAAAAAACTGCCAATAACCACAAGGACAGAATGTGGATTTATTGCACACTGATGGCCCAAATAATGATAATCTTCATGTAAGAAAGTAAAACAAAAAAAGGATTTGTACTCACAGAGGAAAGAACAGAACACATCCTTCCACTCCTCACAGAACAGGCACATGAGAGAACACAGCAGACTCACCAAAGATGCAATCAAGACAAACAATCCCAGATCCCACCCAGAAATAAATAATCAAGAGTCTTCTGCAGACAGAAGCCTGCAGACCAAGCTAAAGAAACCCAAATAAGCCATCACCCTGACATCACAAGCAACTGCTTGAAAGGTGTTAGGCAATCAGTTGACAACAAAGGCAGGCAGATTTTTCCCACTGCTGAACACATCTGGCATCAAACATTTTCCTCTTGATGTCATTTGCTCAAACTGGCATGAAGAGTTAGTGGACATAACCATGCATTCTATGATCAGGAGCATCATGGAAAAAAAAATCAATTCCTCCATTCAATCATCTCATCTTTGCAGCTCCCCACAGCCCCAACAGCCCCGCCAATAGGGCCTGCAGGCATGGGAGGCAGTACACCTCAGAGCGCCAGTGATCAAAAAGAACAGCACAGCACAAGCACTGCCGCAAGACGCTAGTCAAAATGGGCTTAATAGGTCAAAAGAAAACAAAGAACATTGAAGACAGTCAATAACTGCACACAACTGTCAGCAACACAGACAAAGCCACAAGATCACATCAAATTAGGTCTAGCAAAACTCATACAACACTGCCCCCCAATTCCTCCGCCAAAGCCCTCTTGAAGCTGTGAAGTGAATCACACTGCACCACATCAGCGGCAGCCGGTTCCAAATCTGCTAACAGCAAGAAGAAAAGAATCTGCATTTATAGTTTGTCTGACAGCAAGGAACCACCAGCTTGAAAGAATGCCCACGTGTGCCAACATCCAGAGCTTTATCAAACAGAGCTGACAGACCTGAATCAACAGAGCAATGAAAAATCTTCCAACACTTCACAAGAGATCTGAATGCAACAACCTCCCCCTCACAGAAAACAACTGCATTGCTTTGAGCTGTATACCATAGTCCACTCCTACAGCCCATCAATTTCCCTGGTCCACCTCCTCTGCACAGACTCCAACAATCTCAGATCCCCCAAATATCCCATATTCCACACACATGAGTATTAGTCCAAGATGGGTCTTATATGAGTAATAAACAGAGAGACCATGAAAACAGAACTCCTATTGACAGTAGAGTAGCGCTGACTGGTCGCCGGAGTGAAAGCCTTTCTTACAACACTCCTCACGTGGAGATGGAACCGCGGTCTTGAGTCAACAAGCACTCCCAAGTCCCTGAAGGAATCGACAAGCTCAAGTACCCACCATTCAACTTATAAGCAATTCTATCATCAATCTGCTCCAATTCAAGATGGCCCCTGTAGAAATGCATAAAGACACACTTGTCAATGTTCAACCAGAAATTCCATGACAACGACACAGACTGCACCAAGTCCAGATCCCTCTGCAAGGAAGACACACCCAGGCGGACTGCATGTACATTGCTGGGGAAACTCGAACAAAGTTTGAAGTTGTCAGCAAAGGCCTTCCACTCACAAGCCACACCTGCTGCAACATGATTGACATAAAGTAGAAACAAGAGCGGACCCAGCACTGAACCCTGGGGCACGCCACTTGTCACCTCCCGGAAGTCACTGATAACTCCCCCCACAGAAACTCACAATCACCTCCCTATCAGAAAATAAGAATCCAATCCAACTGTCCACCCATTATACCCGCACAGCTCAGTCTTTCCAACAAAGCCGAGTGACTGACAACATCAAACGCTTCAGAGAAATCCAGAAAGACCACATCAACAACCATTCCTCCATCTACCTGATCAGCAACCTTGACATATGTAAGCAAAAGTTGGTTTTTGGTGCTCCTTCCCACATTAAAACCAAATTGACCCTCAGACAAATTCCAGCATCTTCCAGAAAAGACATGCTATAAACTTTTGATGCCGGCTTGTAATACGGACATCAAGAGGAAATTCTTTGGAGCTCGATGTGTTCATTTGTGGAACAGCCTCCCGAGTTTTGTGGTGGAGTCAGATTCCCTGGCTGCATTCAAGAGGTCTCTAGCGGAGTTTTTGGGTGATATTCTGTTTGAGTTTGTTTAGGTTGGGGCGGGTTCTTCTGCAGCGTGTTGGCGTCCTGGCTTTGAATTTGTCTGCGTTTTGCTATGATGCTGGAGTGTTGGGTTGTGGTGCGTGTTTGTGTGGGTGTGTGTTTGTGTCTGTCCTGATGTGTTGCTTCTTTGTGTGCTTCTTTGTTGTACAGTGTGCTGTTCTGGATTTTTTTTTTTTGTCATTCATGCAGATGGTTCATGTGATAGCCAATAGTGCACACTAATTCCAGTTCCTATACCTGTGTTAACATTGCTGTTCTCAATAGCATGCTGGCGCGCATGGCTGTGCTGGCCTCCCCCGGCTCTGCTGCTCCTCACTTGCTGTGGTCCTGCTGGAGGGGGCTGCAAAGGTAAGAGACACCACCTGGGACACAATAACCCGTTCCAGCACTTGACAGCAAACCGAAGTAAGACTCACAAATCGATAATTCAGAGGGTTACTTATTGAACCGCTAAAACTTTCAGGCCTAATGACGATGCAAAAATCAGAGACAAAGGCAATGACAGCTGCCAAGAACATGACTTCAAAACAGTAGGGGGAATGCCATCAGGTTCAGGGGCAGAAGATGAGTCTAAACCACCCAGAACCTGGAAAACTAACAGTCTAGTCGCACAAATCCTGTAAGCAATGGCAAAATGCCCACCCAAGCTGTTCAGGTGGCAAGGTCATGGAGCCTGTCAAACCAACACCAACTCTGCGCACACCAATCCGGGTTATGACCACTGGGACCAGGCTCACCTGGGCTATATAATAAAACCGTGCACCTTGGGCATGCCGCTCTCTGGCTGGTACCCATTACAGGCTTCCCCACCCCTGGGTATCTGTCAGGCTGTGCCGCAGCACCCCTACAGGCCACTGCCTAAAAATAGGCACCCATCTCCTGGGTGTCCTCTGGGTTCAATTCTGGGTCTGGCAAACACAGAGCAGTGCTGGAATACAGGTCTCCCACTTCCAGGCCACATCACACACATGGGCGGCACCCACCCCAGGACCTTGGATAGCCGGGGACTTACCTTGGCGCCCCTCACCCTCTACACCGACTTGAGACTGTTCCTAAATGGGAGTGGGTTTACACGCTGAAGATGGCAAAGATGAACCTGCAAAGAACCCGCCATAAGTTGGCCATTAGATGAATACTTGAACATCCCCAGACCCCCAGCGCAGCCCACCCCATCTCAAGTCTAGGCTAGGAATGCGCAAAGGAGCCACGCTCACAATCCCACTAAATTTTCCAGGAAAAAACTGATGTGGGGAAGGGCTGGCAGGATCAGCATCCACAAAAACAGACGAAAAAGTCTACAAACAGCTGACTCATGTCTCTCTGACTAGCAACAACCTCAGAGGACCAACAGAAGGACAGCCCTTCTTTCTTCCTCTGATAGAGGAGTAAAACATCTTGGGAGTAACAGAGAAGTTTTCTGCTAATTTCTGCTCACACAAACACTAGCTGTGGCGTGAAAAATTTCTGTGCTCAAAATTAAGTCCACTAAATCTCTGCAAGGACGCCAACACCTCCCCTTGCTGCCTACCAAGCTCTCCCCTCAGAAACTTATACTGCGTCCAAGCCCTAGATCTACTAATCATCAGCTCCCTAGGAGGGCCCCGCAACCAGCTTGGTCGTGAAGCAGGGTCTCAAGTGGGAACAAACCTGTCTACAAGTGAAAGAACAATTGTCTGAAACAGACTATTATAATTCTCCTCCACAGTGTCATACAGAAAATCACAATGCCAGTCAACACCCTCTAAAACCTCTCTCAACCTCCTGTAATCACCACGAGACCGCATAACTGATTTCAATCCACGATATACTGAAACATCATTCATCTGGAAGATAGACTCCACCAAGACAGGGGCATGGTGGCACCCCGGAAGAGAAGGCAAAACCGCCACAGAAGACACCCGATCCTCCTCCGTAGTGAACACCAGATCAAGAATGCTACCCGAATTAACAAAAGGACCTTTCCTCACCCACTGAGTGAGTCCAAGAAAGTGAGAATCATTGGGAGGGATATAATTATTTAAAACGTCTGCAGACCAATCCAATGAAGGCAAGTTAAAATCACCTCTCTGCCATTACAGAACTCCAGCAAGAATTCAGTCAGTTTAACATTCTCCTAAGCTGAGTAGGAGGGTGGGCGGTAAGCTACCACGACCAAAACATCATAATCAAGGAGGGAAATGGGATGAACATTGGGTAAAGTCACCTCAATTGGCACAAACTTCAAATTGTTTGCAACATACAAACCGACTTCATGCTTCTTCACTTCCCGTACCACATCCCCCGTCACCAGCTGAAACCCTGGCAAATCAACAAAGGAGGAGGACACCAAAGAAGTCAACCATGACTCGCACACGCCTACCAACTGCAAATCCCACGGCAGCCCTATATGATCAACTAAAGGGACCTTATTCACTAGAGAATTCAAATTGACACAGCACAACCTCAGAAAAAAAAAATTCATCTGCAAAGACTGACTGGCTAGTTTGAATCAGCACCTCTGCGGCCACCCGGGATGCCATGGGTACCAGTCAGAGCTCCACGACCACCACCACCAGCGCCACTACCGCCACCAGCACCACCACCACGGCTGCACTGCGGCCGCCAGCAACACCCCGGCCGCCAGTACCTCCCCCGCCCCTAGTCCCTCCACAACCACCAGCACCGCCCCGGCTGTCAGCATCGCCGCGGTTACCAGCACCGCCACGCTCACGCGCACCGATCCCAACACCACGACCCACCACCGAGGCCACCCCAGCGCGACCGCCACCGCCTCTATAATCACCAGCCAGTGCACAACCAGAGGAATCCCTGGAAAAGACAACAAGCACACCCCAACCAGCACCAGGATCAGCCCCCCGTCCCGCAGCAGCCGCCAATAATTCACTTATCTTCTTTCTGTCACCCTCTGATCCATTAAGATCACGCTTCCGAGTCAGCAACTCTCCTCTTTGCCTGTAAGTTAGGTCTTTCTGAATATAAAGACTCCTAAAACCATCCAAGCTTTTCAGCCTAGGGGCCTGCGAGAGCAGGTTGTGCCTGGAATCATCATTGGTCACCTTTGCTCTGAACAAACCTGTAGTGCCAATCTTGACCTAGTCAGTTAGAACAACATCAACGCCCAAGACACGGCACACTTCGTGAAACTCGGCTCCCACCAACTCAACGGTCTCACACCCAAAACCTCTCAGCATAACTGAGCACTTCCGTTTCTCCCTCTCATTCAGCTCCCTCACCTCCTCAAGACATCCCTCCTGAACAGCCTAACTCCAGAGGAACTATCAGTGGCACGGCCTCCCAGACGACCAGTCTGTTTACTTTCCTAAGCAGACTCACAACACTTCTCACACCTGCCATCACACCTCTAACACCTGCCATCACACCTCTAACCTGCTCCACCAATTATCCGACTGCCACCAGCAATTGAGAAAATGACTCCCGAAGATGGTTGACTGTCTCCGAATTATCTCCACAGTAACAACAGATATACCTTGAAGCACCCAACAAATCTCATAGAACAGCATCAATCAATCTTCTTTCAATACCCGAACACATGGTCTCTGAGTGAAAACCCCTCCGACAAACATCACAAGAAACAGGCTGACCACTCATCCTATACAGATACAGACACTAGGCCGCATCCCCCAGAAAGGGGGGTGGCCGACGGCAAGGCGCACCTCACACCCTCACACGCTCACATTCACACCACTTAGCCCTTTTGTGCTAAAGGGTCCGGCCGGTAGCCCCTCAATT
>SDVV010024910.1:0-12511 GCA_016164225.1 Gammarus roeselii
TTTCGTTTATTCTTCGCGCACTTAGGCGTGCGAGCCTACTGGAATCAATAATCATCGAGCCCTACGGGGGAGCCTATTATGACTCACGTTGAGGCTCTGGTGGAAATGAGGCTCAAATCAAATCAAATCAAATTCAATTCAAATAGCAACAAAACCACTCAAATTCTTGGGGTAGATGGATGATTATTAATTTCATATATCATTAACACATTATTTTATTCTTTCTTATTTCGTGGGCTCTATTATTTATTTTTCCCGTTTTTCATGATGATAAGTTTTACTTTGTTTATGATTTATCGAGGTGGGTTAAGACTAGGTGACCCAGGAAATGGGGGTACTCGTGGGACCCGCGGGACTCGGAGGACCCGGGGTTTCGGGAACCCGGAGGACTCCGAAGACCAGGAGGATTTGAGGGGATCCACTTGGACTTTTCTGGGAGCCTTTGGGACACCCTTGAGACCCTGTGGGACCCTCTTGAGAAACTGGATTGGATCCCTCTTGAGGCCCCTCTAAATCCTAGAACCTCTGCTCTCCCTCCCTACACTGTAAAATCCAGACACAGAGGAATGTATACATGTGGAGTGTTTGAGTAAAGAAATTAGTTATTACAGTCCACAGCATTGCTGGCGCAAAGGGGGAGAATCGCGCCAAGGCTGGTCGAGGTGCGTCGAAATCAGTCAAAACATGTTGAGACGAGTCGAGTTGGTCGCGACGAGTTGAAACTGGCCGGAGGGATTTGAGACGAGACGAGGGGACTCGATAGACCCGGGGAGCTCGGGGGACTTGGGTAACCCCTCCGGGGCTCATTGGGCTCTTTGGGGACCCAGGGACCTCTGCCCCCCCTCCACCCTATCCCCTTAAACAATAAGTGCGATGATAATAATCTAAGCAGTTTTTAGCCCATGATGAACCTGCCCTTTCTTTCCTCTTCACGTTCCACAATTCTGTGGAAATAATGCTAGTATACATTTGCGAGAGCTCCTGTTTGTGATTTTGTGAATAAGGTTTTTTTTAGTCTGTGCTCGCTTGCGCGTGTGCGGACTCTATGTAATGTCTGTGGTTGACCTCTGCCCCGTAACTATAAACCTTGTGATGCGTTGCGGTTGGAGTTGATCTGATTCGTGAGGCCGTGGACCTTGTAACAATTTTGACGATACTACCTGTGCGCACTGGCGTGCGTACATAGTACTCTGAGGTTCTGAGGGAGTGGAGGTGGGTGTTCGTTTTATCTGAGTCTTCATCTTCCTGAATAAATAAATTATAATGTAACCGAACTAGGCCGTGTAGTAGTCAACATTGTATTGCGCTGCTGTCGGAGCCGTGAACCTTGTACCAGACTCGACGATGCTGCCTGTACGCACTAGCGTGCGTACATATTACTCTTGAAGTTCTAAATGATTGAAGGCATGGGGTTTCATTTCGTATATCTTGCGCAAATAAATAAAATGTACTGTGATGCGTTGCTGTCGGAGCAGACTCTGTCTGTGTAACCGTAGACCTCTTACCGGTCTCGACGATGTTACCTGTACGCACTATCGTGCGTACATAATACTCTTGAAGTGCTAAATAATTGGAGGCGGAGATTCGTTTTGTCTGAGTCTTCATCTTACCTGAAAGTATAAACTATTATAATTTACCTGGACCGCGCAGCTGTGAACCTCGTGTTGCGTCGCTGTCGGAGCTGACTTTGTCCGTAATGCCGTAGACCTTGTACTAATTTCGACGATACCATCTGTGCGCACTGGCGTGCGTACTTATTACTCTTGAAGTTCTAAATGATTGAAAGCGGAGGTCCGTCTCGTCTAAACGTTATTCTTGTACGTACCAGCATGCGTCTGACACGACTAAAATGTTCAAATAGTTTAACTCTGACTACGTTGTTTTTCTTGCACACAGGGAGGGGCGAGCCTACTGGAATCCATGATTATTGAGCCCTACGGGGTAGCCTATTATGACTCACGTTGAGCCCCTAGTGTAAATGAGGCCAAAATCAAATCAAGTCATTCCCCACCCACTTCCTCGTAACGTTCACTGAAAGTGGTGCAAGCAAAGTTCCCTTTTTAACTAATCCATTTATAATGATGAAGTCACTCACCGAACAACTTGGAGGAAAACCGAAAGAAATTCAACGACAGGGAAAAAATATCTGGCCTACGTCGAAGAACGTGAACAAAGTAACGCTGTACGAAAGATTACCCACATTAAAAAACTCAAAGCTACAGTTGCAATACATCCGCCCTTCAACAAAACCAAACGAATTATATACACCTCTCGTTACACACCTACAACCGACCTCAGTGCTTTCGCTGAAGGTCTGGCTGAGGATTACGGAGTTACCGGAGTCCGTCAAGCAACATGGATAAAATCACGTAACGCAACTTCTACTGCATACCAAATTACCTTCCCGGGACACGACGCACTGGAATTCATAGAAATCCCGGGTGAACAAGGAAGAACCAAAACCTACCATGTTGCAACATAGCCTCCAATGTGCCACAAAATGCCTTGAATACGGCCAAGTCATCAAATACCTCCAGCCGCAGACACCCCAACGCTGTAAGAGGTGTGCCGACGAGCACGACAGGAAAGACTGCACAGCCCGCCACCCTCAATGCTACCACTGCTCTGCTTCCATGAGGCAGGCGACCGCGACTGCCAAGTATACATGGACCAAAAAGAAATACCAATCACACAAAACGAACGCAGAGTTACACGGAAACAAGCCGTTCAAATCTGAAGAGACGATAATTCAAATCGCCTTAATTATGCTAAAGCAGTCAAATCGTCAATTCAACCGAACTCCCTTACGATATCCACACATCGTCAGGACAACAAAGTAAGCTCTCCTACCCGGCCGCAGTTCTTCCTCACCCAGCCTAACGACCGCCCCTGCACTAGAGATGCATAGTCCTAGAAATAATTCCTGCGGTGCCCAGGTGAGGACGTCGAAATGGATACATCCCCGCAGTTGACCACGCAGCAAGATTCACTACTATAGAAACAAAAAGGTAAAGAGATGAAGAACCTTCTCATGCCCAGTCGCCACTGAGCAGAAAGATCAGAACCAATCAAGAATCCAGAACTACCTCGACCTATCCCAAATGCGGCTCCATTCGTGGAAAACCACTGCGAGAGATACGACACCGTCGTGTCTCTCGCCACCCATAATCCTTTGGTGATCGGCCTCCAAGAGATCAAACTCCGAAAGACCGCCACCTTCAGAATCCCTCAATATATCATACACCGCCGCGAAGGCCACACCAACGTGACAGCTCACGGCGGAGTGGCACTTATGATCCACCAAAGCGTACCTCACCTCCTCCTTCCCCTGAGGACAGAACTCCAAGTTAGCGCTGTAAAGATATGCGTCTCAAGGCCAATAACTGTGGTATCCATCTACTCTTCACGATGCTATGACCTCTCTGAAGCACTAATGACCAAATTGCTAAACCTACTGCCCTCGTCAATACTCTCCTCCTTAAAGAATTCAACAGCTACCATGAAACATGGGGATGCGCGAGAACAGACGCCAGAGGAGTGATAATGGCTAACACCATAAACACTCACATTCTGGTCCTTCTCGACGACGTACAACCCACCCAAATCACCCCGAAAGGGAAACTGTTGGATCGATTGGGGAGTTTTGCTTTCAACACACGACAGCGACCATAAGCCAGTCGTCATATCGCTTCTCACCGACCAACCAAGAAACCCTGTCCCACAACAACTTCGATTCAACTACCGGAAAACCAGCTGGGTGGAATACTCGGCACTCATCGCGTGGAGCGATATGGATGGCATGCCCGAAAACATTCCGGAACACGACCTCGTCGTTTAACTAAACGAAAAGTTTCAACCTGCAGCTGAGGCAAGCATTCCCGAATATGCTCCTTCAACCTTAATCCGAAACCATGGTGGGCCGAGAGGTGCAAGAAGCAAGAGATAAGCGTGGAAGGCTATACCGAAAGCGCTGGTAGGTACCTGGAGGTACCCATTGAAAGAGCTCAGGCCCCTCGCGGTACCAATGGAAGCTTTCGGGGTACTTGTGAAGCGAGCTGGAGCACCCTCGTGAAACGTCTGAGGCACCAGAGAGGAGTACCGCCCCTTCGCGAAGGATCCGCGGCCTCTGGTGCAGACCTCTATCTACGGTTCATTCTAGTGAAGCATTTCTGCCTATCATGTGAATATGATCCACGCCTCCAGTCTCCTTATTAGTTATCAGTGTCATATTTATTCGGTCGTAAATTGAGGACGAGCGAAGCCGCTTGAAAGCGGCATGCCTCTTGTCAGTCCTCAAAGGGAGCTACTCAGAAGAATACTATATCTCTACTTCAGCAACACGTCAAGTTGGTGGGGGAGTAAAACACGGTATACTCAATATCATATACTCAAGATTGAACCCTCAAATACGCTAGCTGAAGCGGGGTTCGGCAACTATACGCAACACTGGGGACGACTCAACCCTTACGGGGCTCACAATAACACAGGCTAACGGGAACACTATAATCACGACATTTTAGTCGGAACAAGCCCAGACGGGGCATCACACAAACGAGTCTCCTGACATTGACTCGTTACAATTATGAAAGCGGCCCACCAGGGCTATCTCACTTTGCTGTGTCCACACGGAGCATATCTACCGCGTTGATACGTTACACGGGTTGTACGGATACTATTGCAAGCACTCGTTACAAGCCCAGACGGGGCACTCTTACTCTGAGTCACCTGACATAGACTCGTTACATGCTAGCGCTTGGGCTCTTACACAATTGGGTTACACAGAACATGACTCGTTACATAATTGCTCGGATTAATCGCTTAGGATCCTGTGTTGATCCGGCACGGCTAACCCTATTACCCTGGCTCTTAACACAATATATTGACACACTGAGCACACTTTAACGGATAGGATAGTAACCTAACTTGAACGCTGCTTAACCGGGAGTATGACGCGCAGAATCCTGGGGTCCGAAGCGTGGTATGCCCACGCGCCGTTGTAGATGCTAGACGAACGTACAGTGCCGTAGATCTCCGATTGACACGAGTACCTAGCCTTCATATGGAAGAGGCCGTGCAGACAATCTGTTATCCGCAGTGAAAAAAGCAACCGACATTAATATCTAGCCTGCATATGGAAGAGGCCAGACAAGCTGTTTGCCAACGTGAAATAAAGACCCGAAGTTAGTTCTTAGCCTGTTGTATGGAATAAGCATGACTGTTTGCCAACGAGAAATTAAGACCCGACACGCTCTAAATCTTCACGGAAATCTTCACGCCGTGACCGCGCTTGTAATCTTCTTGGAACTTTGCCTGCCTCTTCAAATGCTTCAAGACTAAGTCTTGTGGGTTGCGGAATTCGCGTTTATTCACATACGGCTTATTAACTGAACCCCTTGGATATCTCAGGATGGTCCCTAGTTTGTACTGGGACCTTGAACCGCACGTTTGCTTACATTATTTGTCATACGTCAAATCTAACTTGGGGTGGATGGATGATTATTCATTTTTTAGATCATTAACACTTTATTTTAGGATTTTATTATCTCTTCTTGCTTGGGCTCTATTTTTTTCTCTGCCTTTTTTAATGGTGGTAAATTTTGCATTGGTAATTATTATTATATGTATCGAGGTTGGTTGAGACAAGGTGAGAGGAGGTGCTCGTGGGACCCGTGGGACTCGGGTACCCGGGGTTTCGAGAACCTGGGGGACTTGAGAGACCAGGTGGATTTGGGGGGACCCACTTGGACCTTTCTGGAGCCCTTTGGTACACTCATGAGATCGTTTAGGACTCTTTTGAGGAACTGTGGGACCCTTTAGAGGCCCCTCTGAAACCTCTGCTCTCCCCTCCCAGCGCTGTAAAACCCATAAACAAAAAAATGTATATATGTGAGATGCTTGAGTTGAACAATTAACCATTACAGTCTGCGAATTGATGGCGCAGAGAGCGAGGGTCGCGTCGAGGCTGGTCGAGGTGCGTCGAGATCAGTCGAAACATGTCGAGGCGAGTCGAGTTGGTCGCGACGAACCGAGACTAGCCGAAGTGATTCGAGGCGAGCTGAGACGATGGGACCCTGGGAGCTCGGGGACCCGGGGGACATGGGTTGCCCTCCGGGATTTGTCGGGCTCTTTTGGGACCCGGGACACCTCTGCCATCCCACTCCCACACTAAAATGCTTGAGTGAATTTTTTTGTTAATACAGTCCACACGATCACTACCGCAGAGGAGGCGAGCCGCGTCGAGGTTGGTCGAGGTGCGTCGAGATCAGTCGAAACATGTTGAGGCGAGTCCAGTTGGGCGCGACGAGCTGAAACTGGCCGAAATGATTCGAGACAAGCCGAGATGAGCTGAGACGAGAAAACTCGGGGAGCTCGGGAAGACCCGGGGGACTTTCCGGGTTTTATCGGGCTCTTTTGCCACCCAAGGAACCAATGCCCCCCCCCACCCTATCCCCTCAAACAATCAGTGCGAAATCAATAATCTGAGCAGTTTTTCTGTTCATGACAAACCTGCCCTTACTTTCTTTTTCACAATCCACAATATTTTAACGCTGGTGTATTTGTGCGGGAGTTCTGTATGTGATTTTGTGAAAGGGTATTTTTTCTTCAGTCTGTGCTCGCTCGCGCGTGCACGGACCATGTACAGTTTCTGAGGTTGACCTGGACTGCGCAGCTATAAAAACCTAGTGACGCGTTGCGGTTGGAGTCTATCTAATCCGTGAAGCCATAGACATTGTACCAATTTCGACGATGCTGTCTGTGCGCACTGTCGCGCGTGCATGTCATTCTTGGAGTTCTGAGTGATTGGAGGCAGGGATCCGTTTTGTCTGAGTCTTTATCGTGCCTGAATAAATTAATTGTACTAAAAATAAAATAGACCGCGTAGCTGTAAACATTGTGTTGCGTTGCTGTCGGAGCTGACTTTGTCCGTGTAGCCGCGAACCTTGTACGAATTTCGACGATACTATCTGTGCGCACTGGCGTGTGGACATAATACTCATGAGGTTCTGAGGGGTTTGAGGCAAGAATTCGTTTTGTTCCATCTGAGCCTTTATCTTACCTGAGTAAATATATTGTACTAATACAACTGGACTGCATAGCTGTAAATATTGCATTGCGTTGCTGTCGGAGCTGACTTTGTCAGTGTATCCGCGAACCTTGTACCAATTTCGACGATACTATCTGTGCGCACTTGCGTGTGGACATATTACTCGGGAGGTTCTGAGGGGTTTGAGGCGAGGATTAATTTCGTTTCATCTGAGTCTTTATCTTACGTGAGTAAATATATTGTACTAATACAACATACAAGGCCTTGTAGCCGGGGCATTTTAGAATCTTGCTACCGTATCCACCGCGTGTCGTAGAAGGCGACTAAAGGGGCGCCCCGTAGCCGGGCGTAGAATCGTGCTACCGTAACTTCTGCGTGTCGTAAAAGGCGACTAAAAGGGCGGAGCGAAGGGGCTAGGAATCCCATTCTCTGTAAAACCTTTCCTCGAAGACTGCAAGACGAGCGGGGGGTGGAGAGGCACACGCCTCTCCGAACCCTATTGTTAGGGTCGCTGAATGTGTGGGGCTGTAGTACAAATGATGTAAAGAGGAGGGAGATTGGTGAGATGTTTGTGAGGAGGAAGTTTGATGTGTTGGCGCTGAGTGAGACGAAGTTGAGAGGTAAGGGTGAATGTGAGTTTGGTGTTGTAAGTGGAAGAAAATCCGGTGTGGAGGAAGGTAGGGCACGAGAAGGTGTGGTCTTGATAATGAGTGATCGGTTGGCTAGTAGCGCTACCGAATGGAAGGAGGTGTCCCCAAGATTGATGTGGGTGAATGTTAAGTTAGGCGTAGGAAGATGGGCATTTGTGAGTGCTTACGGACCTGGCAGCGAGAGGAGTGAAGAGGAGAGGGAGCAATTCTGGACTGAAGTGAGTGAGTGTATTGAGAGTTTTGGAGGTAATTTCAATGTAGTTGTACTGGGTGACCTTATTGCGAGAGTTGGAGATGAAATGGTGGAGAATGTGATGTGAAGGTATGGCGTTCCCGGTAGAAATGACAGTGGAGAAAACCTGATAGGTCTGTGTATGGAGCAGGAGCTGGTGGTCGGGAACAGTTTGTTCAAGAAGCGAGGTATTCACAAGTACACATGGGTAAGGATGGCCCATGGTGCAGTGGTGTGGAGAGCACTGATGGATTTTGTGCTGATATCGAGGAGAGTGGTGGGGAGACTGTTGCATGTGCGGGTGTTGAGAGGGGAGGGTGGAGGAGTGTCTGACCATCTGCTGGTGGAAGGTAGATTAAGAGTGGAGCAGAAGTGGAAGGGCAACAAACGAGTGGGAGGAGGACGAGAGGTAGTGAAAGTGAGTGAACTGATTGTGAAAAGTAGAGCCGAGGAGAGATATGGAGGAAGAATTGGAGACGTTAAGGGATGCGTTGCTGAGATGTGCGAAGAAGGTGTGTGGTGCGCGCCATGTGGGCGGGTGCAGGAGGAAAGGCTGCGAGTGGTGGAACGAGGAGGTCAAACTGGCGGTGTTACGGAAAAGAGGTGCGTTTAGGATTGGTTGCAGGTGAAGTCGGAGGTGGCTTGTGAAAGGTACTAAGAGAGGAAAAACGAGGTGAAGCGGGTGGTGAAGAGAGCCAAATGGGACGCTGATTCCAGGTGGGGCAAACGGTTGTGCCAGAATTTTGAGGAGAACAAAAGATGTTCCGGAAAGAGGTGAAGAGGGTGAGAAAGAGACCGGAAAGGAGGAAGTGGTGAAAGATGAAGACGGCCAGTTGTTGTTGGAAAGTGGTAGTGTACGGAAGAGGTGGGCCGAGTATTTTTGATGAGTTGTTGAATGTCGAGGATGACAGAGAGAGGCTGACATTGTTGCTGTGGGTAGTGGTGCTCGGATGCCAGTTTTGGGAGAAAGACTTGTTGCGGACATTACCAGGGAAAAGGTGCATGAGGCGGTGGACGTGATGAAAGCAGGGAAAGCCCCTGGTTTGGATGGAGTTGCGACCGAGTGTCTGAAGAAGGGTGGAGTAACAATTGTCGAATGGTTGGTGAGGTTACTGAACTTGTATTTTGCGGCAGGCGTGGTACCGATTGAGTGGCGCAGTGCCTGCATTGTTCCGCTATACAAGGGCAAAAGAGATAAAAATTAATGCTGCAACTCGAGAGGTATCAGTCTGTTATGTGTGGTTGGTAAGTTGTACGGGAGAGTGCTGATCAAAAGGATTAAATACTGTATGGACTGCGTAATTGGAGAGGAACAGTGTGGATATAGGAGTGGCAGAGGATCTACCGATCCGATTTTTGCAGTGAGACAGGTCTGTGAGAAGTACCTTGCCAAATGAAATAATGTGTTCTGAGCCTTCATGGATCTGGAGAAGGCATACGACAGGATTGACAGGGAAGCGCTGTGGAGGGTGTTGGGTTTGTATGGAGTGGGCGGACATCTGTTGAAAGCGGTGTAGAGTTTCTATTTTGGCAGTCGAGCATGTGTCAGTGTAGGAAGAGAGGTGAGTGATTGATTCACAGTGAAAGTGGGACTGAGACAAGGCTGCGTGGTGTCTCCCTGGCTGTTCAACCTCTATATGGATGGAGTGGTCAGGGAGGTGAACGCGAGTGTGCTGGATCGGGGCTTGGAACTGTTGAAAGCGAATGGGCGGAGTTAGCAGTTAAACCAGTTGCTATTTGCTGATGATACGGCCCTGGTTGCAGATTCAGAGGAGAAGCTATGTAGGCTAGTGTCTGAGTTTGGTAGAGTGTGTGAGAGGAGGAAGTTTCGGGTGAACGTGGGTAGGAGTAAAGTAATGAGATGCTCGAGGACTGTCGATGCGAGCAAAATTATTGTCACCCTAAATGGAGAGCTCTTGGAGGAAGTTGTGTTTTGAGTATCTGGGCTCCCATGTGGAGATAACTGAACTAGTGGAAACTGAAGTGGAGATGCGAGTGAAGGAGGGGTGTGAAGTGTTGGGTGCACTAATTAGTGTAATGAGCTGTAGGACGTTGGGGATGGAAGCAAAGAGAGGGCTGTATGAGGGTGTTGTTGTCCCAACTGTTCTCTACGGAGCTGAGACTTGGGTGAGAGCAGAGGAGAGAAGAAGGTTGAATGTTTTCGAGATGAAATGTTTGAGAAGCATGGCTGGAGTAGCACTGAGAGACCGGATCACCAATGATATGGTTCGAATCAGAACAGGGATGGTGAAGAAGTAGGAGGGCAAAGTGGATTCCCGTGTTCTGAGATGGTTCGGGCACATGGAGAGGATGGATGAAGGGAGATTGGTGAAAAGGTGATGAATGCGGAGGCGAGTGGTAGCAGGCCTACAGGTAGACCGAAGTTTGGGTGGATGGATGGTGTGAAGCAGGCGTTAAGAAGGAGAGACATGAATGTGGGGGTGGCGAGAGAGCGTGCAATGAACAGGCGTGAGTGGAGAATGGTTGTGAAAGGTTTATTTTGACGCTGCACTGATGTGCTTTCCCGCCCTTGGCATCCCGCTGTTGGGATGTTCGTGGGTGGGGGAGGGCTGGTCATTATGACGCAGCGAGGGTAAACCAGTGAAAACTGTCGGGCCCTGCTGCTGACGACGGATCCTCGGACTACACTCGTGACCCAGAGTGTATGTTGCGGGGGTACTGGCCGGACCCTTGAGCACAAAAGGGCTAAGTTGTGTGAGTGTGAGCGTATGAGGGTGTGAGGTGCGCCTTGCCGTTGGCCACCCCCCTTTTTTGGGGGATGCGGCCTAGTGTCTGTATCTGTATTATCTTGACAAGACTAATATTTTCGCACGTGAGGCCGTGCGAACATACCTGAATCAATGACGGTCGTACCCGACGAGGGAGTCTATTATGACTCACGTTGACCAGTCGACTTGGTCGCGACGAGCCGAAACTGGCCGAAATTATTCGAGACAAGCCGAGATGAGCTGAGACGAGGGGTCTCGGGGGACCCGGGTAGCTCGGGAAGACCCGGGAGACATGGGTTACCCTCCGTGATTCATCGGTCTTTTTTGGGACCCAAAGAACCTATGCCCCCCACGCTATCTCCTTGAACAATAAATGCTAAATCAATAATCTGAGCAGATTTTCTGCCCATGACGAACCTACCCTTTACTTTCTTCTTCACGATCCACAATTTTGTCATGTATTATAATGCTGGTGTATTTGTGCGGGAGTTCCTGTTTGTGATTTTGTGAATGGGTGTTTTTCTTCAGTATGTGGTCGCTCGCGCGTGCACGGACCATATGTAGGTGACCTGGACCGCGTAGCTATGAAACCTTGTGACGCGTTGCGGTTGGAGTTGATCTAATCCGTGAAGCCATATATCTTTTACCAATTTCGACGATACTATCTGTGCGCACCGGCGCGCGTGCATATTACTCTTGGAGTTCTGAGTAGGGGTGGATGGATGATAATTCATTTTATAGATCATTAACATTTCATTTTAGTAATTTAGTATTTCCTCTTGCTTGGGCTGTATTATTTTTCTCTGCTCTTTCATGATAATCTATTTTGTATTGATTATAAAATTGTGTAGCGTTAGACGCCCGCAGGGGCCCTAGGTGGACTAAGCGGTGTGTTAGTTAGTCTAGTCCGACCTACGGTGGAAGAATTTGCGCTCTCCCTGGGCGCCTAATATATGCCCGAGCACAGCTAGGCGTTTTTGATGGCCAAATGATGAAATATTGTTAACGTTGATCTTCGAGAGCGGAAGTCTTGAACGACACTGTACGTGGAGGGGACGAGGCAAGTCGAAGCAGGCTGAGGCGAGTGGAGACGATTCAACTGGTGGGGCGATGAGTCGAGACGAACTGAGGCTGGCTGAGACTAGGTGACCCGGGAGTGGGAGGGTGCTCACGAGGCCCTGAGGACGTGAGGGACCCGGGGGTTATGGGAACCCGGGGGACTCTGAGGACTAGGAGGATTTGGGGGGATCCACTTGGACCCTTCCGGGGCCCTTTGGGACTCTCTTAGTATCCTTAGGGACCCCCTTGAGAAACTTTGGGACCCGTTTGAGGCCCCTCGGAACCCTGGCACCCCTGGCTCCTCCCCACGCTGTAAAACCCAAAGACTTGAGTTGAACAGTTGACTATTGCAGTCCACGGATTACTGGCGCAGAATGCAAGGGTCGCGTCGAGGCTTGTCGAGGTGCGTCGAGAACAATCGAACATGTTGAGGCGAGTCGAGTTGGTCACGACGAGCCGAAACTGGCCGAAATGATTTGAGCCGAGATGAGCTGAGGCGAGGGGTCTCGGGGAGTTCGGGAAGACCCGGGGGACATGGGTCACCCTCCGGGATTCATCGGGCTCTTTTGCGACCCAAGGGACCAATGCCTCATCCCCTTAGACAATCAGCGCAAAATCAATAATCTGAGCAGTTTTTCTGCCCATGACGAACCTGCTCTTACTTTCTTGTTCACGATTCACAATATTATAACGCTGGAGTATTTGTGCGGGAGTTCGTGTTGGTGATTTTGTGAGTGGGTATTTTTTCTTCAGTCTGTGTTCGCTGCGCGTGCACGGACCATATCCAGTTTCTGGG
>SDVV010024911.1:0-12511 GCA_016164225.1 Gammarus roeselii
ATCCTAATTATCATATATCTAATACCTTCACTAAAAGCATACATCCAGTCTTAATATACCTCCACTAACAAATAACAAACACCCTAACCAATACATTCGATAAAAGATTCAAAGATCTAGCCATCCTACATCTAATTCCTCCACTAAAAGCATATATCCTAATTATTATCTATCTAATTTCCTTCAATAAAAAGCAAACATCCTAAATCCTTCACAAATCATACATAGAGTCACTAATTAGCCAGGGCGGTTTTCGTAGTCCTGTTCTCGCATCCCTGTTCTTGCACCCCTGTTCTTGCACCGCCATTCTCGCACCGCCATTCTCGCACCGCCATTCTCGCACCGCCATTCTTGCACCGCCATTCTCGCACCGTCATTCTCGCACCCCCGTTCTCGCACCGTTATCTACTACTAGCATTGTTGGTTGATAAGTAGCAATTCTCAGTTTGAAGGATCTAAACATTTAGAACATCGCAATTGTAGTGTATTATTGAATAATATATCAAAGCAGAATATAAAAGGATTCGTGACTAACGTTTTCTCGTTTACAGGACACGTGGTGCCAAGGAACCATTAAAAAAATGCACGATAATTCTGAGGATGAGGCCAAAAATACCATTGACCCGCATCAGTTCTGTTGACCTTAGCATTAATACAGGAGATGCGCATTTATTATACGGACTGTACCATTGATATCAGTGATGCGCATCAATACTGGGGACGGTATAACATTAATACCAGTGATGAGCTCAATACTGGGGACGGTATACCATTAATACCAGTGATGAGCTCAATACTGGGGACGGTATACCATTAATACCAGTGATGAGCATCAATACTGGGGGAGGAACCATTAATACCAGTGATGAGCATCAATACAGGGGGAGGAACCATTAATACCAGTGATGAGTATCAATACTGGGGGAGGAACCATTAATACCAGAGGGGCGCATCAGTTCTGAGGGCGGTACCACAAATACCAGTGATGCCCAATAGTTATGGGATTTTACCATTAATATTAGCAATGTGCATCAAATCTGGGGACGGGACCAATAATATCAGTGTTGCGCAAAAGTTCTGGGTAATGTATCCCGTTTTTTTAAATCAGCAACTACGAATTATTATTAAATTTCATCAATGTTTCTTGGTGGGTGACCCACTTATTCCAAATGTGCCCCAGCACGCTGCCAGCAGGATCCCTCCCAATCATTAAAATAATATTAATTGAACTAGTTTCTTGCCTAGATGATGGAGTAGCCTGAGAAGAGTCCTCCTCTGCGTCTTTTTCTAAGCTCAATGAATAATCTCCCTCCGCCCTGCCTACGGTTGCGCTTCTGCTTCCCCGCACTCCTTGCAATCAAACTATTTGTTCTCTGACCACGTCGTCTGGAGTCAATTTGTTTTCCTGAATTGGTTATCAATCGAATTTCTTCTCCCTTGCTTCGCAAACAATCGCCATTTCGCTTTCTCACTCATCACTCGCTCTGAGTGATGACGTCTTTGTTATCGCACACTCCTAGTGAACACGTCAATGAAATCGCACACTCCTAGCGATGACGTCTTTGTCATCGCACACTCCTTGTGATGACGTCTTTGTTATAGCACACTCCTATTGATGACGTCTTTGTCGTCACATACTACCAGTGATGACGTCTGTGTCATCGCACACTCCTAGTGATGACGCCTTTGTCATCTCACAATCCTAGTGTGAACGTCTTTGTCATTACACACTTCTAGTGACGTCTTCGCCATCACACGCTCCTAGTGATGACGTCTTTGTCATCGCACACGCCTAGTGATAACGTCTTTGCCGTCACACGCTCCTAGTGATGACACCTTTGTCATCGCACACTCCTAGTGTTGACGTCTTTGCCATCACACGCTCCTAGTGATGACGTCTTTGCCATCACACGCTCTTAGTGATGACGTCTTTGTCATCGCACACTCCTAGTGATGACGTCTTTGTCATCGCACACGCCTAGTGATAACGTCTTTGCTGTCACACACTCCTAATGATGACGCCTTTATCATCACACACTCCTAGTGATGACGTCTTTGTCGTCGCACACTCCTAATGATGACGTCTTTGTCATCGTACACTCCTGGGGAAGACGTCTTTGTCATCACTCGCTCCTAGTAATGACGTCTTTGTCATCGAACTTATAGCAGTCGTCATTTCATATATAGCTGTTAAATATTTTCATTATCATCAATTGGTAAATAATCTGCACCCTGTAAATGACCATTGACTCCGCATTCAGTTAACAAAAGCCATTGCTTGTCCAATCCAGTAACCACTTCGTGTTCCCGTTTCCGTCTTCTGCTGTTAATAATATTTTCATTTCCGGCAATAATGCTGAGTTCAATCAATAGCCACGGTAATCACGCAACGAGAATTGACAATGAAGCTATTGAGGAAAGCACACCAACTATTGAGGAAAGAGTTTGGTTAAGGACTGGTACCAGCTAAATTCATTGCAGGAATAAAAGGATTTTCAATTAGCTCCTTTGACAATGCATGTGTTAGAGTATAGGTAACGAGTTCAGTGCTTGGCTTGGAAGTGAGACTGAGACAATGTTGTGTGACGTCTACCATGCTGTTGAATTTATACATGAATGAGATGGTTAGAGAGGTGAACGCGAGTGTATTGGGTCAAGGATTGTAGTTGCTGGAAGCAATTACAATGAGTTGGAAGTTGAGTCAGTTGCTGTTTGAGGATGATACGGCTCAGGTGGCAGGTTCGAAGGTGAAGTTGCATGGCTAGTGTCGGAGTCTGGTTGTGTGTGTGGCATGAGGGAGCTACGAGTTAATGTGCGTAGGAGTAATGAAAATGTTTGAGGAATGTCGACTCGAGTGGAACCAGTGTCCGCCCAAATGGAGAGTTATTGGAAGAAGTTCGGTGTTTCAAAAACCTGGGCTCTCATGTATAAAAGACTGGACTAGAGGTAATTGCGGTTGAATCTGGAGTGAAGGAGGTGTAAAGCGATGTGCGCACTGAAGAGTGTAATGTGCTGTAGGATATGTGGTATGAAAATAAGGAGCGTGTTATTTGAGCGGTTAGTTGTCTTAATTGTACTGGATGAGACGTGGGGCTTAAGCGAAAGTGAGGTAAAGGTTGATGTTCTCGAAATGAAATGAAGGAGAGGCATGGCCGGGATGACACTGAGGCAAAGGATCACTGATGAAGGAGAGGCATGGCCGGGATGACACTGAGGCAAAGGATCACTGATGAAGGAGAGGCATGGCCGGGATGACACTGAGGCAAAGGATCACGGATGCAGTTGTTCGAATTAGAATGGGGTTGGTGAGCAAGTTGGACGACAGAGTAGATTGACGTGTGCTTAGGTTGTTTGGACATTAGGAGGATAGTTGATGGGAGATTGGTGAAAAAAGTGATGAAAGCGTAGGTAAGTGAGCGTAAGTCTAGAGTGTGACCGAAGTTTGGATGGATGGATTGCGTAAAGCAGGCTTAAAGGAGGAGAGTGATTGGAAAAAGATTGAAAATGGATGCGTGTTGTCGCTGCAATGACGCGTTTCCTCGCCTCTGGCGTTGCGTTGAGAAACTAACCCTAACTTTGCCTACAGATATAAGATAAATACATAATAGGTACCAATAACTAGGAAACGTATTCTGTTCTTGAACATATCCGCAAATACGACCACCAAAAAAAACTTAATACTGAACCTCTTTTTAATCGACTTTACTCTGATGATACATCTGTGTTCACCGTTGCTACTGATCACAATCGTCTCTGCTGATTACCCCAGTGGTTAACTTTGCGTTATGTCTGTTTCTAGGTTTCAAATGTTTCAATCGTTTTAGTATAATTATATTACGAGCTCAGTCTTTAGATTAACGATAGGCAGCTCCCAGCTTTGACTGAGGTGAACTCGATGACAATATAATTCATTGAATCATTTCTAGCATTTACCCTACCATTTTTGATGATACAATCATTGTCACATAAGCAACTATTGTGCTTTATCTTTTATAACAGAAGTATATTCATCCGACTTTTGTACTCCAGTATCGACTTATTCTGATTGTCAATCGTTGAAATCATTTCTTAGCGGCCATGAAGTGTGTATATTCAGTGCTATGTATATATTTTATGTATAACTTATGTCGTCTATTCCCCACTTTACTATTCAAACAATGTTTTAGACCCATCTTAACAATATATTGGCGCATTTCGTCATGAAATGTGTATATTTCAGTGTTATCTGCACATTGTATGTTTAATTTATGTCGTCTATTTACGCCTTCATTATTCATACGTTTTAGACCCATCTTTACAATATAAGTTAGCGCATTTGATTTCCCAAACGCATGTTCTCAGGATTTCCTAGCCCCATGTATATGTGATTTTTCAACCTTATGTACTATTGATTTCCCAACGCCAGGCATTCCTGATTCTTACCTCAAATAGAACGTTGCTGTTGATCATTGATTATAATATTGAAATTTATAATCTGTTGCATTTAATCAGACCAGTGGCCAACTAGAAATGAGCTGCGACGAATTCAAATTGAACTTTCGTTTACGTTAATTCAAATAGTGCATATGATAACAAAGCTTTATGTGTAACACTTAAAAATTGAAAACCCATTGCTAAGCGATGGAAATAAATGATTTATTAATAATAATAATATAACTCGATGGACGTGGCGGTTAAAAGGCCCGGCAATTACGACGCAGCAGTGACACTACCGAGCCCTTCTGTTGAAACTGGTCATGGACCTCACTAAACCGAAGTGAGTGTTGCGGGATTCTAGATGGAGCTGTTAGCACTAAAGCGCTAGGGGTTGGCACTAAAGCGCTAGGGGTTGGCACTAAAGCGCTATGGGTTGGCACTAAAGCGCTAGGGGTTGTTACTAAAGCGCTAGGGGTTGACACTAAAGCGCTAGGGGTTGGCACGTGTGTGAAGTGCATGGCATCAGTGTGAGCCGCGTAATGCCGTCGATCACCATATGCCACATATTCATGATCATTAGCACGTGTTTACGTTGACCTCCGCAGTCCTAACGCAACAACTACATCAAGCAGCAAAACCATCGACGCGGTCCGTGTCCGCGTTGGTACAATCTTCTTCAAGAGTTGATCTCTAGCCGTTGCATGCACAAATGTTACCTTGATTTGATCTAGTACGGAAAAATTTGTGTACAACATTATTTTAGGCGGATAAACGTAGCGCTTCAAAATAAAACTTGAATGAAATTGATTATTATTTACGGCTGAAAGTTTATGTTTCGGAATAATGTAAATACAAAAAATCATGCCAGGTGAATTTTGAGTCTGGAAATAGTAAGCTACGCACACGGGACGCCCGCTGAGCGATGACTCAGAGTGCGCTCTAAGCTCGCTTCTCTAAGGACACCTAAAATGCGATGCCAAGAATGACAGTTTGTCCTCAAACTGAGAACAATCCGTCGACTTTGTTAACCAAACACGTGCTTTCAACGCTCAACTACAAATAAACTACAGCAATGGCAAACGGCGAGTTTTCATAATCAAACACCAAAGGACACGACGGCGGCTTAATTATGAATATTGGTTCATTATATTGTGAGAGCGAGCAATTTGTGGGAGTAAAAATGGTTGAACTAGCACCATGTCGAGGTTATAGTACCTTCGCTATTTGCCCCAATCCCAGCATGTGGCCAAGAGTGGAAAGCAATTAATAGACATGCTGTCAATTGATGCAGGACAATTGCGCAAGAAAAATAACACACTGGAATAATTTTAAATGATGTATTTGTATTAATGTAATGTGACCTTAGATACAATTTAGGTCTGAATCGTACTGCTTTACGCATTCCTAATTTGGCAGATTACTGCCTGCAGCGCTATTTAAGGTTAATAAAAAGTGTCGTATTAGCATATCGCTTGCAAATAATTTACTGTCAATAAATAATAGCCAACCCCTGAAAGACAAAACAACGATTCAATACCGTCGAATCCTTTCTGTCCAGTTATTTCTTTTCTAGTTTGCTTCAGTTATACACGAAAATGATCACATTTTGTCAGAGCTTTTCCACAACAATAACAGTGAAGTGGGGGAAATCTTATATCATCGCTTGATGAACGACAATGCAACACACAGAGGGGAACTTACGTCATCATAAACAGAAATAATAAAACCCTCCTTACGTCATCACACGCATAAAAAGGATTTAACACAGAGGAATCCACGTCATTTCCTGCACAATATTGCACATGAGTAGTCTCATATCAGTTCGTTTCCCAATAACAACATCCAAGCGTCATCTGATATCTTCCGGTGCTGTATTGTCACAGTCTTGGACATGATCTTGGCAAGTTGTTTCTGTGTCGCCTTGTGATTCTAAGCATGAACGCATGCACTGACGTCATGTGGACGTGCCTCAGATATGTTCATGACAAGTTTGTCCACGGTCGCCTTATGATTCTGAGCAGGCACGCATGCATTGTCATCATGTGAACGTGTCCTGGGATGTGTTCCTAACCAGTTCATTATTGGTCGTGTCCTTGCAGCCTTGCACTGCTGGACGATTCCTAGAGATGTAAAGGCTAGGTCAGAAGGGCCGCCCGCCACATCATGCAAGGAGGCATGTACAAAGCGTTTTTCGTCAATAAGTCCCCCCGGAAGTCCTTGACGCATCTTGGACACGTAAAGGTCAATCCCTAAAACCTTTTTCTTTGCGTGTCCAAGCTGCTGTCGTCAACAGGTCTTGAATAACAGCTGATCTGAGCACCCGAGAGTTGGATGAACAGGATGGGGAAACATGCGATCATAGTATGACGGTATCAGGATTGAAGGGTTGGTGTAGTGCTGATGAGCAAAAGGAGGTTCTTACACTGTTGTTAGGTCCTGCTAAAATATGACGAGAATGTATAGTACTGGTGTTTAATACTTTGTAGTTTTACTTGTCCTACCAGTGTTCTTACTTCCTCTCTAAATGATGAGTCACTTGTGTTACAGATATATAGCATATGCGGCATCATCAACCGGTACACATCACTAGAATTTAACAATCATATTGTCGGTGAATAGAACACTTCAGTTTGAGAAGTTTTAATGAGACTATATAGACAGTTTCTTTATAAATAAAACGCCCCACCTAACCGGTCATGTTTTCCTCAGGATGTTTAAGGTTTACTAATGTTTTTTTACATGTGCTTACTAGTATAAGATAAGATTGATGGGGTCTATAAAGTACTAAAGTATCCAAACGAGATGTTTCTGAGCCTTGGATGGAAGTAGCCGAGTGGTTAGTATACAAGGCAGCACTGCTCTTCTGTAGTACCGCAGGGGTTTGGGTGTTCGCGTCCCAGCAAACATATTAATGTGTCCTGTGTTCTTGGTAACTCCCACGCTGTGTCTCAAACACTGAAGGAAACGGCTGGGTATCTATGCCATGGACATTCATGCCTGTGTGCAGGACGGAATATCGTCGGTGTGAGTAAATCCCATCGGCATGTCAGTCGCCGTCGAATAAGTTATTAATTGATGCCAATTGAAGCCGGCCCTCAGAGTACATCAGAGTACAAGGACGAAAGTCGCGACAGAATGTTCAACAGCTTCCACAATTTTTTCCAGTAGCTCTCGACGAAGCTAAAACATTTCAGTTTTTTTGATGTATATTTAATTGTAATTCAGTTTGATCTTGCCTTTACAGTTGTATTGCCCTACAACAGAGACAGTGTAATTCAGTAGCAGAAGATTGCATGCACTCTACGGCGTGCAGTCAGTATACGGCGTGCACTGTACCCGATGACACGTTGATTCATAAATGATAAGCCTGTGTAATGTCACTGCACTTATGGTCATGATTACGACAGACTCAACAATCACGTGACCATACAAAAAAGGAGGCCGCAGAGACTCATTACTTCAAAGCTGTGAAGCTTCTTCTAATGGACTATAATTTTTTCTGTCGTTGAAAGACTAGACGTTTTGGATACAATGTAGATGAATAATAATTAAAATTCTCATACTCGCCGACCAAAGATACCTTTTATGCGTCACCAAACGTGAACTCAAGAGTTTTTTTTTCATTTAACCGGTTAAGTGTGAAGAGTAAATGTTGCGGTTAGGTGGACAAAGAGAACCTTATCTTCGGGGGAGAATAAACTAAATCGTTATTGTACTCATTTGCGACACTTGAACAGAAAATGCGGCAATCACTGGGATGGTTGGGGGTGAGGATGGGGATTGCATAGTGTACGATCGGGGAGAAAGGGGTCAGCAAGTATGTTTGAAGAGGGGAGGGTGGTTGGTTGAGGGGCTGTACTCCACAGTTGAGCCGATCTCCTGGAAAACACGAAGCAGGCGTTCAAAACATCGGCCGTCAAAACAGTGCGGCCAATTTAGGGGCTGACGGCACGTGTGGTCCTCTACGAGTGTTGACCACTGTACGTCACGGGCCTTAGATGGGCCAGTGACGGGCAGTTACGATGAGTTATGCTCTGTTAGAGGGGGTGAGGTTGTGCATAAACCACCTTGTTCACTAGGTGTTGAGCGAGATCCCTTGAAAGGCTAAGGATAGAACGGGAGGTTGATATCGAGGGGAGAAGAGGAAGAAGAACATTGGTCTAGAGAAAATAAAAGTGATCTGCAAGCAAACATCGGTTGATCCCACGTGCAAAAAAATGCAACATAGCTCCAAAAATGAGGACGAAACGTGTTACCGGCAGATATGACATAAAATTTGGTAAATATAAATCCACTTGCAAACATGTGATGTCATCTCGAGCATCGTCATCGTACAAGATATTACATATTGGAAGGAATATGAAAATGATAGGTGTAAGCCTGCAAAGGATGCAGTGATGGAAGATATTGAGACTGACCTGGATACCCAAACATTGATAGATTTCGGAATACCCAAATACTGTGAAGCAAAGCGAATGTTCCTGGGAAATTTTAGCAGAATGTGAATTATTTGGAATATTTAAACAATCAACTTATGATAAATTGTTAATGTGAGTGTAAATAGAACGTATTTAAAATTAACTACTTAGTTTGTGAATTCAGAATAAGTGATATTTGCTAAATCAAAATAGGAGGAGTTTTTTCAAACTAATGATGATCAGGAAAATAGAGCTAAGTGAAAAGATTCGCTATGAATATAGCATAAATCAAGAAATACATATTGTACATAAGGTAGAGCACTAGACTAATACTTCGTACTTCTTGAATAGGTTGACTCGACCTTATTGCAGGAGAAAAAATGGGAAAAAAATATAACCGCTTTTTCTACCGGAACATATTAACATAGGGTGAAGCCGCTATAGTAAAAGAGTGGGACACCGATTGTACACGGATAAACTGAGCATAAACATATAATCGACTTGAAATAAGGAGGTAAACAAGGAAATGACTTATTAAATAATGAAGAATGCGTGAAAAATCTGCAATGAGGTGAGAATGTCGACAAAAATTTCAATAGGAGTTGAATGGAGTGGATTAGTGTATAAAGAATCACTGTGGTATCCGACAGCAATATGTTATAGTTTTCCCTTCGTCGACTATGAGCATGATATAATATAGGAAAACTTTCGTTCAAAATGCGAATAAATACAGATTTTTTTTTTAATGAACGCAAAGTAAAACACTGAATGCTCAATATATGGAAGAAAAATAAATTTGTAACTAAACGAAGACTGACGAGGGTGGGTAATTAGCAATGAAATGATGGAATTAAGTTGAAGATGCTGAAATGCAACACAGTGGATTAGCATTTCCTCCAAAGGTAAACCGGAACAGGACCACCACCATCTAAAATTCCAACGCCTAAACCTACCAACAATTTCTAACACTACAACAAACTAACCCGATATTCTTTACAACTATTCTTCTCACGACGAAAAAACACTCCACACCTTCCACCAACCTAATAAAATGTTCCACAAATACATAAAAGGTAACTAGTCAATAACCAACAAAAAATAACCGAAGTTTACGTGGAAAAAACTACGTACAACGCGTATGTCGTTGTGTGTCGTGAAGTAATCCTGTAATAATAACCTACGACGGACCACCATTTTTCTCATATGGTACACTAAAACCGGACCAAAATGCTACAACAACACCAAGCCCTAGGAACGATTACCAACAGTACAATCTGCCCAATGGTTAATCATATATTTAAAAAAAGCTAGTCGTGCAAGGTATCGTTTAACTGCACAACCAATATACCATGAAAATCACTTAACAATACCTGAAAATCACGGTGCGTAGTCACCCTTATAACACTTGTAGTCGACCAGCAAAAATATTCAACACTATCATCTAACAACGCTCACCCCTATATCTAAAAGCAAGATCCCCATACAAATACCAGGAAAATAGCCCTTCAAAAAATAACTTAACAAGACGGAAACCGATTCACATTAACAAACTTCAACCGAATAAAGTGGAACAATTTTAATGAAAATCACCTACTTATAGCACAATGGTACAGTTTATGACAATTTATTTTACTCTGAAAATTTTTAGATCAAATCCCATATCAACACCGGATCGAAGAAATTTTTCAAACACCACAATGAAACAATGAATAAACTAACTTAAAAAAAAAATCACAAATATCCAACGAGAAAAATAACCTGACATGACGTGAAACCGATTTACAATACAAACCTTGCAACTAATATAAATAGATAATTATATTCAATATCGCAAGCTTATAGTGAAAGGATGCAGATGGATGACCCTTTCTTCATATAGCAAGCTTAAGAAGTCCACCATCCTAAATCAACACCGAACAGTAGCAATAATTTCGAACAAAACTGTCTACCACTAATTAAAACAACTTGAAAAAAAACATGGAGTAATCGTTTACCGCTCATAGAAATATTCAACGAAAAATAACAATGCATGACGTTACTGATCCATTTTAACAATCTCGTAAAACATGAAGTGAAGTCCTTCTATTGAAAATCACAACCAAAGGTAAACTGCAGCATATGGTGACTTTTTTGTTCTATGGCAAGCTGAAACAAGACCAACATTCTACGTCAACTGCCAAACCTAGCAATAATTGCTAAATCTATAGTCTACCAATGACTGGTCCAGCATAAAAAACAAGCTTTAAGGTAGCGTTCAACAACTATCCACAGGAAACAATATGACATGAAACCAATTTACACTACCAGTCCTTCAACAAATGAAGTGGAAGAATTCTTTTGAAAAATCACAAAACGATAGTAATTTGCTACAGCTGCTGATCATTTTTTCGTACGGGTAGCTAAATAATGAGCAGCATCCTATAATAGTTTTATCGGAAATCACAAACCTAGAGTTTAATGCCGGAGTTGATGAAGTGAAAGTTCGATTAACTCAGACATTCTAAATAGGACAGAATTCTTATAACAACACCTGAACCCAGCAATCATTTCTAATCGTGCAAACTGGCAAATGGATCTTACATTAAAAAGCTAATGATGTGGAGAATAACCCAGCAAACCTTGAAAAATAAAGCAAATCCAAAGAAAAATAGCGTAACATGACGTGAGCTTGAGCATACATATAAAGAAAATAACGTAACATGACGTGATACCGATTTACTTCACCAAGCTTGTTACAAATACAGTGAAGTAAATTTATTAAAAGTTAGCAATTATATAGAAAAAATCAACCGTGAATCGCATTCAACCTTAAGGATAGACACAATCTATCCAATATCTTTCGTAATTAACATGACGAGACGTGATGTCGAAACACGTTACGTAGACTTTCAATAAATGAGCTGAAATAATATTAATATTCAATTATATTTAATTACTATGTCTGATGCAAAAACCGGCCAAATTATTCCTAATGTAGTGTAAAATGCTCGAGGAAACTTAATAAAGACCACAAAAAATGTTAGAATGGCATAAAAATAATGATAATAATGACAATCCAAATTATTTACCGGTATCATGACCCAACAATAACAAGCAAAATATTTGTGAAAAAATTGTACACCCGTGCAAATCCCAACCAATACCTAGCAAAGGTAATCCAAGTATGCGTGAGACTAATATAAATAAATAACTCCGACAAAAAATGAAGCGTAGTGATTCTACGCTACATAAAAATCTTATGTTTATAAGGAACTCCATTTTATCCCTTTATAGAATGGGGTTAAAATGAACCGAAACCATCCAATATAAAACTTGCATTGAAGATTTCTTCCACACATTCTAAAATTGGAGCAGTATTGACGCGTAAAGATAGTCATCGTACCAGGATAAGGACAAAATGAACCGAAACATTCCAACAGAAAATACTGCATTGAAGATGGAAACCCAACAAAGAACGTACAAAAGTTGGTGAGCCCTGCTAAATGCCAGCTCTCTATAATAAATAAAAAATAATCAAGAAAAATATTCATACACAGATGGTATGTTCTTCGTTTGAAACAATAAATTTATACATAGTAAATCTAAAATAGGTAAAATGACAAGCTTAGAACTTGTAACTAAGTAGTTGGAGCTGTGTGCAAGCGGTAGGGAGCCATTTTACTATCCTAGCTGGACAT